>CAUYSK010122061.1:0-12791 GCA_963575035.1 Avahi laniger
GCATTATAAAGATCCAATTTAACAGAGGCAAGTGTTTGTCTGAAAAAATATTTAAACAAGCAAGAATATAAACAGAAAAATAATCTAAAGCTGGTCATCTGTATAGACAGTCTTCTCTTTACAATTGTCGATATGTACTCATAAACTGCCTTTTCTACACAGAATGCACTCTTTATACCTATTCAAAGAGAATGCTTCTGAGCTTGTTCCACACTATCCCAAAGACATGCTGTCTTTTGACATCTCTCCTGTCTCTTGCAGCCTTACGTTGTTTGCAGAGAGTTTACTGTGGCCTGTGTATGGCAGGCCTCACTTTGTCAGCCCATCAGAAGCTCATATGCCCCCTCCTGCTTCTCCCAGTACTTCAGGCTGTGACTTTCCCAGGGGAAACTCCTTGCAGGCATCACTTACCCTCCTCAGCCAGTATTCTTCCTCCCTTCACTGTGCACACCTTCTTCTTAAGATGGGATCTCACTGGCTGGGCTCTGAGCTGACAGCTAATTGGGGCTTCACCAGCAGTCACGGGTGCTTGCATGTGGCTTGACACTTAGATACCGTTAGGCCTAAATGTGGTCGGACAGGTGGGACAGACCTCTTTCTTCCCTGCCCGTTCCAAGTATCACTAGAAGGTCAGACATTTAAAAGAATTGGGGTTTTTGACCTGCCTTGCCCTTTCCCTTGGGTCAGAGAAGAGGCAGTAGGCCTGTGGAAGAGAAAGATGCCTGTGTCTACCTCCCCGGTTGCCCTGCTAAGAGATGACAGCCTCCCATTCCAGCCCTTCAAGGACCTCTTCTTCCTCCTAGACTGGCCGGGACCAGATCCAAGAAAAACCACCCCTGCTGGAATTAGGATTAAAAATCTTACCACATATCACGTATTAAAGATCTTACTGTGTTGTTTGGAAAAGAAATCCTTCATTTACTATTAGGACTATTTTAAATCTTCACTTTCAAAGACAGGCTTCAAGAACACATCATGTATTAAAGTATGAGATTAACAGTATTCACATTGCAGTTGTATATTTCAGTTGCATCTTCCTTTATTTTCCCTGAAAAGTGGGATCTAGGTAATTTGATATCTAGAAGTCCCACCATCCTGATCTGTTTTGATTTGACCATCCTCTTGGGAGAAATCAAATCCTAGCTCATGGACACAGGAGCAATTCAATATAATCGCATGCTTTGTTTGATCAAAATGAGTTTAAGAATTTTTATCCACAGCAATCAGGTGGCACAACTCTTCACACTCTTTGTCAAACTCAGTTCAATCTGCTTCTTGCTACTCTAATGTTCTATGAATTTAGCCCAAGATGAAATGGGCATTTGAAGCAATACTTAGCCGACATATTTTTATTTTAAAGTGAGGCCTGAATAGGCAGCTAATATATACAAATGTTATTCCTGAGGAGATAAATGAGAAGTCCTGCTGCCCTCAAAGATGTTAGTCCTGTCACTCCAGATATTAAACAAGCATGCAAAAGCGTTTGCTATTTTCGAGATGATGTGGGTGACAAGTGCCTCCTCTTCAAAATACCAAGGTCGGCTTACTCAAAATGCTGATGTGATGAACCCACTGGAGAAGCTCTTTGTGTATAGATAAATTTTCCTCCTTCCTTCTTATTTTGTCTTCCTGAAAACTTAAAAGTAATTAATTTGCATGGGTATTGTCATAACTTTCATAGCTCCTATTTTAATGGGAAAATCATAAGTCTTACATTCTGTGAGTATAATCTTTGGCCAAGGGCAGGAAAATTAATCTTATTTTGAATTACAAAAACTGAAATTACAATGGAATCAACTATGTGACACATTTTTTTGTTAGATTAGTTTTTGGTGAAATTAATTTTGAATTAGTGGACATATGAATAGCATTTGAATGGTGGCCAGGAGGGCAATACTTGCTACGGATGGCAGATGGGAACTGCAGTGTACTATACTATAGGTCTGTACCCAGGAAAACTATTCTAAATTTGTTTCTTAAAAATTACATTTGAAATCATCTTAACCTTCTAAGCATTAAAACACAGGCTTTGATGTGAGTCTTTAAAAAGTACACATCCTGGCAACCTGATTTAAAACACTACTGTATTATCATTTGAGCCAGAAACAATTTTGATGAGTATAATTCATCTCACCATTTCTTTAAGCATTCGCATTACTGGATATAAAATACTAAATGGCATTCTTGCCACCATAGTGTTGCTAAAATATAAAAAACTCATGTGAACAAGTGCCCAACAGAGAATATGGTCCTAGGAGGCTACTTTCCACCTCCTCAGCTCAGCTCAAGCCTGGAAATGACCTCTTCTGACTCACAGATCCTATTTCAATCCCCCTTTTAAAGCATCGTCTTGCACCACCATCTCACCTTCTCTGAATTTCTATAGAATCCAGGCATCACCCTTCATCTCCAGGATCCTCTCCCACTTTTCTCATACTGGCCTCTTGTTCATGTTCTCCTCCTTGCCTTCCCTCTCCCAACAGGACATCAAAGAACCTTAATGTTCACACCTCTATTGAACTTTTTTTCTTACTCATCTTTCGCCTCTTCTAAGTACAATCAGAACTTGGAGCTCATTGTCCCTCAGAATTTCTCCTGCCTCACCATCTTGGATTCCAATACTCTCCTCCTTGCTCATGTTTGCTCTTCCCTCTCAGTCTTTTTTTATTTCTGCCTATTGGCCTCTTTTGTGCCTCATTTGTCTCCTATCCAAGGGGTCCTTAGAACCTGCTTTCTTATTGCCTTGTTAACAGCTTTCTTACTGCGGTTATAAGACCCTCTCTTTCCGTTCTATTCTTTGCCAATCCCTGAAAATTTCTTTCTCTTCTCTCATTCCCAAAGGTAGCATATTACTGGGAAAAAAAATCTTGTCATTTCCTATTTGTCTCTGACATAAATCTTTGTTAGCTGGTGGCATCTGGGTCCTCAAGGTTGCTTAGTTATCTGAAATTCTCTGCTTTAGTTCCCTGCGAGAGGTCTATGGAAGATATTTCAAGCCTTTTCCTTTTTTATCAAGTTCACGGTCACAATCTGGCATTCCTCAGTCTTAGGAGGTTACTTAACCACTTAATCCACTGAGGTTGTGGCCATTTGAAATCAATCCCCACAGCTTTCCTTTCTTTTCTTAGAAACACACTTGATCTCTTATATTTCTTATGATTCACAAAGTGTCCTGTCCTTTTGCTAAAGTGCCCCCTTCTTTGAATATGACCCTTCCCCCTCTACTTTCCCCTTGACTTAATCAATTTCTCTTCCCACTTCTCATGCATTCTCTGACTCTCCCCCTCCATTGCCTCATCCATTGTCTGCCAAACTTTAATAAGAGTAAATCTATTCTTACTGCTCCTTTCCCTTCCCTCCCGTCATTTATCTAAGTACTTATTGAGTAGATTCTGGTTTCTTTTCCTACCACTTGACTAACAATATTTTCACCAATAGCTTTCTAATCATCTGTCTGTTCTCAGATCTGTGGTTCCTAAGCTTTCTGTTGCACATATCTCTGTTAACCAACTCGTCATTTTTTTAAAAACATTTTCCCCTCCGTCTCCTGTTCTCCAGTAACACTGTATTCTTCTTCTATCTCTTGGATCCTTATGCACTCATCTCTTTTGCCATCTTTTCTTTTTCCTACCAACTTCTAAATCAGTGATCTTTAAACCATTCTGATTGTATGTTCTTAACAATAAAATCTTTATGCATAACATATAAATGTGATACATATATATACATAAAATTACAAACATGCAATCTACTAACATACATATAGTGATGTACATTTGCTCTACTAATATAGCAGGGGCATTATAAAACAAAGAATAAAGTTGAAATAATTTTTAAGCAAAATTTTGTTTTACTTATTAATAATACATTGAGAAAAATGATTAAATTATTTTTATAATTTTTTAAATCTTGATTTAATACTTTGTGATACAGCAATTCAATTGTTTGCTTCATAATTCAGTTGATTTATATACTGAGCTTTAATGGCTGTCACCATTAAATATGATATGCCACAAAGATACATGGATTCAAATAGGAAAAGTACATTGTTAATTGCTCTAAGTCATGATGCATATCTTTCAACAATGTCTACTAATTTTGTAAAGATGTTGTTAAAATTGGCTAGTAAATTTTTATCTACCTTGATGTAAAACTGTTTTTAAAAGCTAAATGGGACTTCATTAAATTAAAAAGCTTCTGCACAGCTAAGGAAATAATCAATAGAGCAAATAGATAATTTACAGAATGGGAGAAAATATTTTCAAACTATACATCTGATAAAGGGCTAACATCCAGAATCTACAAAGAACTCAAACAAATCAGCAAGAAAAAAACCAAACAATTCCATTAAAAAGTGGGCAAAGACGTGAACAGAAGCTTTTCAAAAGAAGATAGACAAATGGCCAATAAACATACGAAAAAATGTTCAACATCAAATCATCAAGGAAATGTAAATTAAAACCACAATGAAATATCACCTTTTCCTTTCCCTGTTAGTGTGGTTTTTATTAAAAGGTCCAAAAGCATTAGATGCTGGCATGTATACAAAGAGAAAGAAATGCTTACATATGGGTGTTGGGACTGCAAATTAGTACAACCTCTATGGAAACCAGTATGAAGATTCTTCAAAGAACTAAAAAGTAGTCCTACCATTCAATCCAGTGATCCCACTACTGGGTACCTACCCAAAGGAAAAGAAGTCATTTTATCAAAAAGATACCTGAACTCAAATATTTATTGTAGTACAATTCACAATTGTAAAGATGTGGAATCAACCTAAGTGCCATCAATTCATGAGTGGATTAACAAAATGTGGTATATGTATACCATGGAGTACTACTCAGCCATAAAAAGGATGAATTAATGCCTTTTACAACAATTTGGATGGAACTGGAGACTATTATCCTAGTTGAAGTATCTAAAAAATGGAAAAACAAATACCACGTGTACTCACTATTAAATTGGAACTAAACTATGAGCACATATGTATACAGAGGAAAGTAAAACCCTGTGGAAATCAAGCAGGGCAGAGGGGGGAAGGAAGGGTAGGGCGAAAACCTACCTAACGGGTACAATGAACACTATTTGGGTGATGGGCACACTTATAGCCATAGACTCAAGCATTACAAAAGCAATCTACATAACCAAAAACATTTTTACCCCCATAATATTTTGAAATAAAAAAAGACAGGAAAAAAGCTAAATGGATTTGTGTTAATATTTAATTATTTAATATTTAATCATTGGGTTTAAAATCCATTTTAATTTTTGGAAGATTTTATCAATGATTAGACATTTTATTTCCATGTTTTTAAAGTTTGCAACATGAAAAGTTTTATAGGTTGCACACTTTTCAGCAATGAAAGCTCATAACATCACAAATATTCCCAAACAATCCATTTTCAAAATATTCTCTACAGAATGATTCTTTTATGACAGTTATTTTTTCATCTTTTAATTAAAGGGCCAGTTCAAGGATGTGTATATGTGATACTGACTACCAATAGGCACTTATCATGAATTAGGTAGGTAAATTTGAACACTTCCCTTTTTGTAAAATAAATCTCAATGCTAACACATCATTAATTTCAGAAAAGGTGTTTTTTCATGAGATAATCAGCAAATCTTTAGATTATACAAAAGTCATTCCCCATCTCACAAAGTATCACTAGGGTCCCACTATGTTTTTATACCTTTATTTCTATAAATTAGTCATATTTAGAACATTCTGTAGAACTTGATAAACTTCCAGCTACAATTTCTTTGTCACAGTAACTTGTCTACAGTGACACTGCAAATGCATTTCATATGGGGATTCATTTCTCTGGCTTTCCTTTAGGACCACTTTAAAAAATTCTAGACAATGTAGCTGCTGTATTAGCGGCTGTACTTACTCAGTTTATTCATAAAGCAATGCTTTCACTAAAGAAGTCATTAAGGGATAGAATAATGGTTTCTCCGATGCATAAAAATATACTTCCTCATGGATTTCATTATTGAAACACAATCTAGCAAATATAATGAACAGATATGTCAGGAAAAAAAACTACTCTCATGCAACTTTATAGAAAATCTCCCTCACTAGTCATTTGTTCATACAAATAATATTAACAGCTAACATCTATTTTGTGCTTACTAAGTGTCAGGCACTAGGCTAAGCCTGTTAGATGCATTAACATATTGAAATCTTCAGCATTTTTTTTCTAAGCATCTTCCAAGACTATTTTCAGAAAAAATAAGTGGTTCTAATTTGTCACCATATTGTTTCTTTATATTACTTTAGCCATTTTTAGGAAGAACAGATGTAATCAATAATAGGTAGCTTTTTCTTTATCACTATTTTTTAAAAACTCAAAGGAGTTTAGTGACTCTTAAATGTAATGAAGTACTGGATTAGGTATAACATGATTTTAAACAGCACAGAAAAACTTCAGACAAGTATCTTCACATTCTTATTGCTTAGTTTTAAAATATAATGTTAATCGTGATGGCTTCATCTTCTCAGTGGCTAATAGAACATAAATATGTGAACCATAAAATATGGAGAAGCTCATTATCACTTGGAGTATTTTAAAATTTTCATTTCAATCTTTTTCGAATTCTTGGCTGACATCTTGATGAGTATGATTAGTTGATCTTTTTTTCCCCTCCTAATGTGGCTTATGGAGAAATATTAGAAGTGTGAAAACTGTCAGTTCTACTTTTTAAAAATCTGCTCTCCTTTGCTTACAAGCACAATATTTGAATTGACTTATTTTCTGTAGTATGTAATGCTTTTAGAAAGTACACAAATAATAAAGACAGAGCTCAATGATTTTATACAAACTAAGTGTCCCATGTAACTATGACTGATATCTGGAAATAGAATATTAATACCCCCCAGCAGCTCCCTCATGCCTCAACCCAGTCACATTTCCAATGCCTTTTCCCCAGAGCTAACTCTATCCTGACACAGAATATCATAGCTTAGTTTTCTTTCCTGTTTGGAAACTTCATATACTTTGACTCCCACAGTATATTCTCTTTTGGGTCTGGTTTCTTTCTTTATATTCATAACATTATAAAGTATTCCTTTGTATGGATAAACCAAAAAGTATTTATTTACTCTACTGCTAAAGAATATTTGAATCATTTCCAATTTTTAGCTATTACAAATAATGCTGTTGTAGATATTCCTGTACCTGTATTTTTGTGCACATATAACACATTTCTATTGGGTGCACATATGCATGCATTGCTAGAGGCATGTAACTGCTGGGTCATATGCCCAGCTTTAGTAGATCTTGCAAAACAGTTTCCCAGAATAATACACTCTCTCCAGGAGTATGTGAAGCTCCAGTTTCTCCAAATCCTTATTGAGACTTGGTGCTGTCAATCTATTTAACCATTCTAGTGATTCTGCGGTGTTGGTGTTATCTCATTGTGGTTCTAATTTTCATTTTCCAGATAACTGATGAGATTAAATAGCTTTTCAATGTTATATTGGGCATTGGAAGTACTTACTGTGAACTATCTATTTCATAAAGTAATTATTTGAGTGTTTTTCCCACTTTCTGTATTGTGCTATTTGTATTTTTGTTACTGATGGGTAAAAGTCCTTTATATGTTCTGAATATAAGTCTTTTTTAGTATCCTTTATTTATTTTGCAAATAGCCTCCCCTACTCTGTAGCCTGCCTTTTCACTCTCTTAATGGTGTCTCTAGTGGTATAATCCTTAGTCCACAGGTTGCTTTCAGTAATTTTTGAGAACACTTGTCCATTTTATAGGTTTGGTTTCATTTAAACCAGAAAATACAATTTTCAAACAACTTAACCAGGTTCACTGAATCTGCAGCATAATATTATCCTCTGAAATCAGGAGTGCCTCTGTAAACCCCTAGGTGGGGTCCCAGACTCAGAGATAATCAGTCTCTGGAACAAAAACAAGATCCGGTAATCAAAACTGCCCATTATCTTTGCGTTAACAGTGATCATAAATGGCTGCTAACTATCAAAAAAAACCAACCAGACATTATACAACTTCTGATGAAAATACACAGCACTCTCTATGGAGTAGTCTTCCTAAAAAATCAAATCTGAATCTATCCAGCTTCAATATTTAACTATTAATTCAAAGGAAAATAAGACAGAAGCACATCTTGGGAGGAAGCCCACTCACACGCAAAACAATCCTGGAATATGTGATATCTAGGATATATGATACATAGAATATATGACGTGTAATAAATAACCAGGAAAGAAACTGATAGATAATGAAATCCCATGTGAAGTGCAAGGAATTTAGGAATAGAAGATGTTTAGAAAACAGCAAAGGACACTAAATATCACCAGTTAATCAAGTTTCTACATGAGTGGCTCTGTGTAACTAGCAACAGGACCACCGTTTCCACCCCTGTTCACTTGCAACCATGGGAATACAATCAACAAAATTCAGGCTGTGGTAAACTCTATAGAACAAATTCAGTTTCTCCAGCAAATTGAGAAAAAATAAAAAGAAATCTATAGATTAAAAAAGATTTAAAAACATATCAGTCAATTTCAGTGTAGGCACCTTATTTAGATCCTGATTCAAACTGTAAGAAAACATGTATGAGACAACCAGGCAAATTTGAACCTTTACTTAACACTTGGTGACTTTAAGTAAGTATTGCTAATGTTTGCAGATGTGACACCATATTGTTTGTTTCTAAGAATCTCTACCTTTTAGAGTTTTGTAATGAAGAATTTGCTGATGAAATCAAATGAAATAATGTCTGCTTTTTTTTCTTCAAAAAATAGATAAAATGAAATTGGTCTTGAGGCAACAGTTAATGAAGTCAGGTGACGGGTACTTGAAGGTTCATTATGCTATTCCCTCTACCTTTGTATATGCTTCAATATTATATAATAAAAATTTTAAAAAATAGTTTGATCTAAGACTTAAGATCAAGACAATAATTGGCTTATGTACAATGAGAGAGCACATCAAAAAATATACTGATATTCAAAAAATAGGATATCATTTCTTAAATCATCTCTTTTGCCTAAAGTCGAGGTTGGTGATAAGTACTAGGTTAGGGTGATATTGCCAGATCTCCTATAATGTCAGAGAAGAATTTCACAGATATGATTCTGTACTTCTCAAGAAGCTACAAAAGAAGCTCCAGTTTAGACATTGATACAAAGAGTAGACAGGAACTAAGGTTACAATCTAATGAGGCTGAGCAAATGGGGCCAGACCTTTAACCTTTGTGACTTGCTCTCAGAAACATCTTAATGATAATTAGAGACAGCATGCTACTAAATCTGTTAGAAATAGGAATGTTTGTGTTGAAAGAAAACATTAGTCAGTATTCTTTGAAGTTCATATTGGACCTGAAGAGAACAATGACTTTCAGTAAAAAGAAATTCCAAGACTCGCAGATGATTTGAATCACCAGGTGATTGTTTTTATTTAATATTGACAGATCCTTAGGTGAAACTCTTAAAGTACGGATAGAACAAGTATTCTTCATACTCTCACTATATTGAAAACATCCCAGTTAATTGGTTTCAATTATCATCTTTATAGATGAAATGAATTTTGTGTCTTTTTATTACTGTATCATGCAAAACATTTTGGTTGATAATGCATCAAATTTGGATGATATGTTTGGGATTTTTTAGCCTTTAAATATAGGACACATGGTGTTTTCAATGTCAACATCATGGATCATGAGAGGCACCTGGAAAAACAAGGTAGACAAGTTTTTAATCAGCTGGCACTGTGATCAAGAGACCATGGTGCTGCAGACCAGGAACAATCTGCTATGGATATTGACAGCTTCAGAAAGCCATTGAGTGACAGTTGCCAAGACAACTCCTCTGAACTGCAGGCACTAATGGGTGATTAAGCTGTTCCTCACATGGGCAACTCTGTGTTGCCTGCTCCAGGATGTGGAACGTGGATTTATTTATTCAATGATGACTAATGATTCTTCCAAGAAATGTCAGGAAAATCAGCTAGTATGTGCTCTTTTTGAGGATTTTCAGCCATGAATCCTCAAAGCATTCATTCAACTACATACATCATTTTTTGTTAAGGAAATCATCAGTAAATCCAGTCATATAGATCTGGACCTACCTAGAGAGATTTGTTGGTAAGCAGGAGCACAGATCAAATTCTCCATTGTGGCCAAGCTCACCATCCACCACGGCACTGGAGCTTGGTGAATTACAGGGAGTGAAAGAGATAGATGATTGGATCCAGTTGTCTTTTTCACCTATATTCGAAATTATCACTTAATAAGGAACAAAAAACTTAGACATGTCATTTCTCTTTTGGTATATTAGTAATGTATGTTTAAAGTTGTGTGTTAAGAGAAAATTAATTTCTTATATATAATGGATACATTACATGGAGAGACAAATTCATACTAAGAAAATATTGAATATGAAGTATAGTTGACATACACATATGCACACACATATACAGAAAATGCTTCAACACACTCACACATTCACTTTGAAGAGAGAGAAATTCAGCAAGGTAGAGAGTAAAATTGATAATAAGGGATATTTAAGAAGTGAGTATTTATTGATATGGATTTTATGGCACCCAGATCTAGCCTGAGGATCATATAAGCATTTTAAATACATTAAAATCTTTCTACAAATAGGTGATCTGTCATTATCATTTCCCAAGATGAGATCCAGCTAATAGAGGAACTATAAGAGCAAAAGCTGATTAATAAAACTCAAGTACAAAAGGATTAAACAATATCCTAAATGTAAATCAAACAAAAGTCTAGGCTATAGACTCATCATTCTCAGACCTATGTTTGGATTACTTTCATTATTTGACATTTGATTAATTCCTCTATATTCTTCTATCTCCAAATGTGGTCTGAGTTGTGTATTACATTGTCCTTTTTGTAAAAAGAGAGGCTATGTCAGTTTTTGAAAACTATGAAATGATAAGGAAAAACTGAATAATCAAAGAATAAAAGAAAAACATTTGTATCTTTTTATGTCAGAGAAAAGGTAAAATAATAGAACACAAAATAGGAAGGAACTTGAAAAATAATAGCAATTATTGGTTGTAACTTAAAACATTGTTCATTTGATCCCTACGGTATTTGATCTAAATTTTCATTTCACTTTTGCCTTCAAACTTAGGTTGTAAACAAATACTTGATAAAGCAACGGGGAGTTGTGACTTGTATTTAGGTAGTAATTTTATATTCCCACCAGATGGCAGTCTTCCCTGGCTCTTGGCAGCTACCCTCTGGAGTCTAGCTAGCTATTCATTGCTGATGAAGCACTGACATTATATTTCTGTACTCAGTTTGAAAATGGGATATCTGCCAGGAGTTCGTGGCTCCAGGATTAGATGTCTCTCACTTGAAAAGAGACTTCCACGGGCAGAAGCTTTTATTTTTTCAAGTCATACATATATCTTTAGGACAAAGACTATTTACATAAACTTCAGGCTTAAGTTGAGCCTCTCAGGATCCCAGTTGGCACCTTTTCTTGATGTTCAGGACTCCAAAAGGCTGGTAAAAGAACTAGTGAGTGTTTCAGAGTACTGTGTTTCTTCAAGCAGAGCCAAATAAGAAGTATTTAAATGCCACCCATATCTCAAGTATTCTTATCTAATCTTAGCTCCTGGAATATTTACTTAAAACATTTTCATTTTCTTGGCAAAGAGCTATGTAAATACATTTAATTTTACCTTTAAAAAAAATACATATGTTCCTGAGACATCTTGACTAATGTGTTATATCTGAGGATTTTGCTCTTTAACTACATGGGCACAAATATATCAGAAACTAATTCAAGAATAAAAGGCTTATCAAAAAGATCAGTGACATTTGCATTCAAGAATTATAAACAACTGAAAATTCATCAACTCTCTTTACTGTTAAAGAGAAACTTAATGCATTTCTAACTTATTTAAAATTTGTACCTCTAACAAATTTATACCCTTGACATGAATCAATATTAGCAGACTACTTTTTCAATACAGGAATTCATACAATTGTAGATGCTGTTTATGCTTTGTACAAGGGGCCTGTGCAGGGCAAAGGGTGGCACTTTAGGGAAAGAGATTTCTCAGGGAAGGGTGTGATGGTAACTCAGGGAGGTACATATGAGGTGGGGCTCTCTCCTGATTCCTAACAGAGAAAAGCTCAAGCTATTAAAGTCCTACCTTGGCCTGGAGTCTCATTCTCTGCCCTCACCCCTACTCAATACAGTGCACTATGCTGCAAATCTAAAGAATGAAAACTATTTTTAATATGCATAATATAAAGCAAGAGTTAGAATTAGTGTAAATTTAAGTTAAAAAATTCATTACCCAGAACTAAATTCACAGTCATCCACAGAGAATGAGACTGTAATCCAATTGCCAAGTAATGTAGCATATGTAGATACAATCATGCAGAGAAAAGGAAAATTTTCAATGAATGGGGAATTTGGGATCAAATTATTTAGGTAAACAATGCAACATGGAGAAGCCATAGTATTGTTTAGGGCAGTTTAAAACTGAGAAAGTTCTATCTTATTTCAATAGCAAAGTAATAGGTTTTTCACATAAAAATTAGAGATGTCAATTTAACTTCTCCATTTAACTTCTCTATAACTCCTTTTCTGTTGCCCACACTATAAATTCCAGACCTTGGAGATTATTCTGCAACCCTACTTCATGCCTCTCTTTCTGTGCTTTGCTTTGTACTTCCCTGAGTAAGACCTGCCTTTGCTTATTTTCAAGTTCATCCTGCTCCTAGAAGTCTCTCTGCTTGTTCACCTTTGAAATTTCCTTTGAGTCCTT
>CAUYSK010122062.1:0-40888 GCA_963575035.1 Avahi laniger
GATGTTGGGCAGGCGGGAGGGGGGAGGGGGGAGGGAGGAGGAGGGAGAGGGGACGGATATATACATACACAAAGAGTGCAATGCGCACCACCCGAAAGATGGGCATATTTGAAACTCGGGCTTGGGGGGGAGGGGAGGGCAAGGGCAACATACGTAACCTAAATATCTGTACCCCCATAATATGTTGAAATAAAAAAATAATAATAAAAAAAAAAATTCTAAACTAATGTCGAAGTGATCCTCTTTGCACAAAAGTGATAACAGAATGGGGTTAACAAGTGTTTATAGAGAGATAACAGGGAGTGATGAGCTCTCAAGTTTTGATGTTTATTAAAGAGTTTATTGTAATCTCATAGAGGAGTAACAAACAATCTAATAAAACAAACAAGATTACGCAGTTCCAGGAAACAAAATTACAATAAAACTCCAAAAGAGTAGAAGCAAAACATTTTAATTAACTCCTGCAAAAATAATATTAATACTTCCAAATCTTATAAAGAGTTTGGGAATTAGGAACCTGTGTAAGCATGGGCATAACTGTCCAATTCATGATTCACGTTATTCATGAATTCATTTAATCAACTATTTAGCCACGTTAGCAAACTTTTTAAAGGAAAATAACTTTTCCTGGCATGAAATCAGGAAAAAAAAAAAACCTACTAAAAACTGAGCAGCAAACAAATGGTGTATGCTGGCACCATTTTGTTGGGAAATGAAAACAAAGTAAACAAACTTGAATTAAGGAAAGGATGTGAGGTCAGTTGGGTTAGAAAAAAAACAACTTCCCAAAAGAAGAAAGGCTTGCTGAAGGAAGTTATTAGACCTTAGGAGATGTTAATAACGGCCTCCTCTGCTGATCTTTGTAAAGGCAGTGAACGGCTGCAGAACAAATACAGGCAGACTGGGCCATCAACAGCTTTCAGGGATTCCCGTATCTAACATGGCACAGAAGCACAGAAATGACTACTGTGCCCAAGCAAGGTCCTAGGTAATAGAGCAACCAGCCTGAAAGAGCCAAATGGACAGGAACAAGGGACATCTCAGTAGCAAAGGTGTGGATGCATGTCCTTATCCAACAACAGGCATCTCAGTGGGCTCTTCTGTCCACAGATAAAATTAAAGACCAAATACTCCCTAAATACTTGGATTTTGGGTGAAGCACCCCAGAATCTAGGAGGCAACTGACATTGCGTTTCTACTACCCTGGCATAGTAGGTAGGGACTTGGCACTACAATTAAATTGAAATGTAGGCAAATAAAGAGTTTTATTTCTTAGAAAGAAATTAGCTGGACAACTAAAAATATACAGAAAAAATCAGCTGGGCATGTGCCACAGGATTGGTGGAGCATTCCTGTAGTTCCAGTTACTCAGGAGGCTGAGGCAAGAGGATTGCTTGAGCTCAGGAGTTTGAGGTTACTGTGAGCTAGGCTGATGCCACGGCACTCTAGCCTGGGCAACAGAGTGAGACTTTGACTCAAAAAAAAAAAAAAAAAAGTTTTATTTCTTGCCAATCTAAATAATGGACTGGGATTCATACCTGCTACATGTGGGAATTTTTGTGCAAACATATCTGCACCAAGGATTTAGGGCCTCATTATTTTGAGACACTCAGCCAGATGTGCCAGATGTGCAGGATGAGGTGGACTCAGAAGCCACTGTTGATATCAGAACAATTGAGAGACTTTGATGAGACAGGATTTAAAATATCAGTCTGTGGTATTCTATTACAGTGGCCCAACCTAAGAGAAGGCAATTCCAAAGGTGATGCATGGGTCTTGCAATTGGACCAGATAAATACTAAGACTTACTTAGCTTCCTAACTGCTAATCAGAGATTGAGTTTTGAATATTATCTCTGGGCCTCCGGGCACCCAAAAGAAGTGAGAAATATGAGTGAATTATGTGATTTGCTGCCTTAAAAAGAAAAGCAATACATACCAGTACTTCCAGACACCAATAAGAAAAATTAAAGAAATATATTATTTTTGTCCTTATTCTATGGATACTGCTCAACATAAGACACAATGTTTCCTATGACAGAAATGCATCCTTTCTCTTGCAGAAAATAAAGTTAAGATTTCCATGACTTTTTCATGTTTCATCCTTTAATAAAACCTTGGGTATTAATATTGTCATCCATCTTTGCTGTTTATGAGCCCATCTTTTCTGTTTCATTATGTTTCCTGCTATAATAGGGTCCATGACTTATTACAGAAACCAAGTTCCTAGCACAGTGGCACATATGAATGCTTCACAAATGTGTGTTTAACCAATAGTAAGTGAGGCAGTGGACTTATTTTTGATGGAGTGGAGGTGCTGACCTAAGCTAATAAGCTCCAGATGTGTAAACTTTAGGAATCTGTCTCAGTCAGCATGGGCTGTTACAACAAAATACCATAGATTGGGTGGCTTAATCAATGGACATTTATTTCTCACAGTTCTGGAGGCTGGGAAGTCCAAAATCAAGGTGCAGCAGATTCAGTTCCTGCTGAGGGCCTATCATCATCACATTGGGGTTAGGGCTTCAACATATAAATTTGTGGGGAGGACATAAATATGTAGTTCACAACAGGATCTAATTTGGACTATTGATAAAACCTAAAACACAAAGGATCTTCTAAGCAGGTAGCTTCCTTAGCACACACTGAACAGGAGCTTATTATATCTACAATTTCTTCTCTAGTTATGTAGGAATGTTTTCGGATTTTGCACTAGGGCTACAACATGTCTCCCTACATTTCTAGATATTTTTTTAAATTGTGGATCTTAGGTTCATTTACAAAATAAAATTTGTTGAGTCGAGGCAAAAGCATCTAAGTGTCTTAGCAATAAAACCCAATCACTAATACAATGATTGAATGCATAAAAGAATCTATTTGGAACTTCTTTTATTAATTACACAGCATGGACAACTAATCAGAATGCATACCAGCTGTAAACAGGTGCTATGATCATCTAGGTATATGTCAGGAAATATCTATGGCTTACTAATAGGTTTACAACCCAAAGTGCTCAATAGCTGTTTGTTGGATGACACTGAACTGAACACTCCCTACCACAGTATAAGGCAAAATCTAGGTTTTACTCACTGGTTATCACTCCTACATAGTACTATACCTGCTAAATGATAAATGGTGAATAAATAAACTAATAATTATGATTTTATTCATACAGAGTGTTATAGAAGTGACAGTTGTAAGAACATTCTTATGATAATTTAAAATCTTTGCTCATGTAGAAATTGCTTTTGTTTTTAACCACTGAAACTACCTAGACAACAACTTTATGTATATGTAATTTGGACCTCAAAAGGGCATTCATATTTTCCCAATACAATTAAATGTTGGGTCTAATGAGGCAGTGACAATATTTCCTTTATACAAATAATTTTTCAATTATACAGGACAGCGGCATCTAATGACTGCCACCAACACAAAGTCACTGGGCGGCCAGTTTCTATTTTATGCAGTGAGGTTAGCAATTATTCTGTAACACTTAATTTCCTGTTACTAATGCTTTCCCAGAAGCACTTAAGCATGATGGCCTTATGAATATAGTTATTAGTGGAACCTCATTCGGTGTTTGGATTCTTTCAGAAATCTGACAGAGACAATATTCCTCCAAAGGTTACTGTCCAGATAACAAGTCATTTTATCAGCAGGCCTGGGTTTCAGCCAGCTGTCATTAAGAGTGTCTCGTTAGCTGGTGAAGGACTTTGTAGCTGGGTCAGGGCCGTTGAAGTCTGGGGCAAGGTTGCTAAGGTAACGAATCTGTCCAAAGACTTCTCTCAGCATCAACCTTTCATCTTGTTAAATTTCTATAAGCAAAGCATTGTGAGAAGAATGCTAATACACCAAATGGCAGGAACAATTGCACCTAGATATTTTTAAGCTTGATAGGTGTATGTTTAAGCTCTTTTGTAAAGATACAACAATATGTGTGGGCTCAGAGACGTTAATGGAAATGAGCTAAATTACCCTGAGTCCATATATTGTTTTCATTAGCATGTGAAATACATGGCTCTACAAAGCAGAATATAATTCAACAATACACATTGACTGAGTGCCTGTTTGGTACCCAAATTAATTTTTCAGCGTAACGTTTGAGTCTAAGAATTAAATTTTTAAAAAAGTGAAGCTTAGCATGCCTTCCAAAAAGTCCAGATTCAGTGAGGTAGAGTAACTTCAATTCTTGCAATAGGGAGTGATGGCAAGATGGAGTGTGAGGCTGTTATATTAAAAATATATAGGACATCAAAGACAAAAAAGGATTCAAGAACCAACTTGAACGGCTCCCTTTGGCCTAATATAGAACTATCTGAACATCAAAAGAATAATGATAGCAATGGATTGAAATATATCACATATATAAAAATCCATGAGTTCATAATGATGCTAAAAAAAAAAAATACTCAGTGGTCACTACTAGAGGTTGCCAAGGCCACCAACTTATTACCAAAAATTGACAAGTAATGGAAAAGAATGAAGCATGTGTCTTGCCTTTCCTGCATGAATTGTATTTCCATATAAACAAATCATTGATGAGAATAAGTTTTTTAAAGTAATTTTGTGTAATAATTGCAGAAGAAATAATAGGATTAAAAATCACCATTTTAAAATGCTTAATGACATGATGGATCTAAACAACATATATCAAGGAATGCCAGAACAATTAGGTGAAATGACTGTGGAGAACTTAATGATGGAAGGATTATGTTGACAACTCCTAAACTCACTAATCAATCACAAAAATATTAAAGATGTGGTGTCTCATAATGCAATGTAGTGGGAAGTGCACACATCACCTATGAGATAGTCCTGCCTAAAAATATTAAACTTAAATCAAATCAACCTTCTACTTCTAACTACAAGGAATCAAGGAAGAAATTAAACCTCACAAGCCCAAAATTGGGACATTCTAAAGACACATGACCCAGTTTCTCCAACAAATCAATAGCGTGAAAAGAAACCAGAGAGGGGAGCTGCTTTAGAATAAAAGCTGTAAGAAACAAAATAGTTAAATACAATGGATAGGCCTTTTTTAGATTCTGAGTTGAAGAAATCAAATGTAAAACAACGTCTTTGAGAAAATTAGAAAAAATTAACATAACTGAGATTTAAATGATATTAAAATTATTATTTGTGTTAAGTATAATATTTTCTGGTTATGTTTTGAAAAGTTCTTATTAGAGATGCATACTAAAGTATTTACAGGTAAAATAAAATGGTATCAGAGATTTGTTTTAAAATACCATGGGAAAAAAGTAGAGACATTGGCTAAAACGAGGTTGGCAAAATTTTATAATTGTCAAAATTCTGAAAACAAAACACTTGTGGAAAACTAGGTTCACAACACTGGATTACAGCATTGGACTTGTCTGACTAGAATTTTTAAAACCTTTAATATTGTAGAACCAGTAGGACCTGTCTATTGCTAATGTAAAATATTTTTACTTGCAGCAAGAGATTATATTGAATAAAATCAGCCAAACTGCACGTTTAAAAATTTATTCTGGCTTTTAATTCTGAAAGAAGACAATATATCAGTTCCTAAGGATAGTCTGAACTCTAAAACTTGTCCTTATCTGAAAATATGAACAAAGGAAGAATTTGATACATATCTGTCTTCAGATAAGGTTAAATGATTTGGCAACTCAGAAGGGCATACCATCTAACTACTGTCAGTTATCTCTGAGGATCCTACGTTTTCTTCTTGGGCTGCTACCAAGCAACTGAGGCTGCTTCCTTACCATGCCAGACATTCAGGTTAATATCAACAACACAAAAAACTGGAGCGTGAAGGACCATAACCACATGGTCACTTTTCCTTTAAAATAAACTTAAATTAAATAAATATTCATGAGATATTATTTAAGAGCTTTTAAAGAATCAAATTACTTATAATGTGACAGTTTTAATATACAAAGAGTTCTTACAAATCAATAAAAAAGTGAACACCACAATAGAAAAGTGGGCAAAGAACATCAAATCAATCAAGAGAAATATAAATGACCAATAATAAACACTTTAAAAACTGTGTTTAAACATTTAAAAAATCAACCTCAATAATAATCAATGAATACAAATTAAGACAAGGAAATACCATTTTGTCTATCAAACTGGCAAATGTTCCCAATGATAAACAGTGCTGACTTTTTTCTAAGAAGCAGTTATAAAAATCAGTTCAACATTTCTAAAGATCAATTTGACAATATGTATCTAAAATTTTATCTTTGAATCAATAATTCTACTTTCTGGATTGAATTCAAAGGAAGTAACTGTGGATATGGACAAAGATTTAGGTAGAAGAAAATCCATTCCAGTGTTGTTTTTAATAGTAAAAATTGAAAATAACCTAGACAGCCAATAATAGGAATTGGTTAAATAAATTATCATACATACATGAAACAGAGCACTATGCTATCATTAAAACCATCCAGACAAATATACAGTGATTCCAAAACATGCTTATATTACACTGTTAAGTTTAAACATAGGGTTATTAAAGTAGCATGATTATGTGTACGTAAGTAAATATACGCAAAATATTTACCAAAAAAATTTACTCCAAAATGGAAACTCTAATTAATGTGATTGTACTTATTTTATCTTCTTTTTTTATGTGTCAATATTCTCAAGTTTTTTGCAGTGAACATGGTAAGGATAAGAGCGATGTCTTTAAGATTGAAAAGAAAGAACTTTCTAAGCACTAACTTCCACTACCCCAACTGTGCTCAATTGTTCTTTTACTCAATCTGGATTTATTGTATCCTATCTCTTCACTGATGGAACACAAGAGGGAAGCCATAGCCTGCCATTTCTACCTCCTGTCCCCACCAAGAGCCCTAGGGAGGAGACTTACTGGTAGCTGGCCCCTAAGTGTGAAAAGACTTTATCACTCAAGTTGCTGTACTCAGAGTTTCATTTTGCCTCACAACTGTTCCAGCAGTATCAGCCCCTCTATCTTAACTCCCTGGCTGAAACTAAAAGACAACCAACATGGAGCCCCTGTGTCCTTTTCTTCCCTGTCAGTGGTCCCCTATCGGAAATATCCTTCCACAGAAACACTCATCCATCTAGCCTGACTTCCATTCCAATAAATGATTAATCTACTGTTTCCAATTTTTCCATAACCTTAGGCTCCTATTACCAGGGCAAATGTATATTATTTCTTAGCTGAATCCATTCGGAGCTCTTAAAAACATAAAAATGTCTTTTTCCCCTTTGGTAAATTTGTTCAAAATATTGGAGCTCAATATATAGTTTTTAAACATAGAATATAATTGTTTTCTCACTGAAAGTTACCCTATTTCCAAATTAAGACAGAGTTTTCAAACCTCTATCCTTATAACAAAAAAATTATTAAGGTCATAAAAATTAGTTAAATTGGACATTGTATAAAGCAGATTAATGAAATTTAATCACTGCCTTATGGGATCTTACAATTTTGGGTAAATCACTACTCACATTTGTATAGTATGAATGTACAATTCTGTACATTCATTCAATAAGCATTTGTTGAGTGTCTACTAGTGGCCAGGGATACCACTTCCACCCAAGTCCCAGTGATACAAATATGAATAGGCATGGATACGATCTCAAACGAGGTGTTACTTCCGGTGTTAGTAGGTGATACACAATAAAAAATATTTCCTATAAGCCTGGAACAGATTAGGTTAAACATGCTTCTTTGCTGCATGACTTATCAGAGCATTTAATACCTGATGTTCACTGTGAACTCCCAAAGATAAATTTCCAAAGATAACGGATACAGCATTTCCCAAGCTCAATTGGCCCCAGAACTCTTTCTTCACCGATCACCCTGACCAAGAGCTTTAGAGTTTACAAAATGCCTTTTTATGATATGTAATTTTATGTGCCCAAGACTGTGAGTTTCTCATGAGGAGGTCTCATGAGGAGGAACCAGAGACATTTGTGAGGTCAGGGAATGGGATTGTCTCTGTCTCATCTTGTATCTCCAGAGTCCAGCACAGTATTCAAGACATAAAAGATGTTAGAGAAATGGTTGGTAAATTTGTGACTGAGTGTACATTCTCATTTGCACCACCACAACCTACTGAAATAGTTTGAGCATGGATTATCCTCATTTACAAAAGAGAAAATGCAGGCCAGGGACATTAAGTGACTCAACCATGATCACCGAGTGAGTTAGGATGGGAATTAGGATGGGAATCGGATCCACTCGTAGGGCTGTGTCCCTTCTCCTCCACACTGTGCAACCCAGATTTCCTGGCTAGTCATAACTTCAGACATTCTGTTCTACTTTTAAACCACACCAGGTAACATCCTGATTTTTCGTTTGGAAAAAAGTCTCCATAACTACAACTTTTTATGTTTTACAGACCTAAAAAGAGATTAGCATCTACCTAATAAATACAGAAACATAAAACACTCATAAGTAAAATTCACATGATAGTGAGTATGAGTAATTACACAGTAATGTCCCTGAGCTACAATTTGGTTATTCTGGGAGAGAAGGGTGTTTACAACAATGGGAAGATCTGTTTTCAGTTAAGATTCTAGGCAGGTAGAGCCATAGCCGGGCAGAGGCTGAAAGGTTCCTCCCAAATAGACATATGTGCCTAAGACAGCTGGATATAGGTACCTCAGAAATAACAGAAATACAAGCACTGCCCCACCATTCCTCAGCTAACAAGCCTGGTGGCACCCCAAGACTGCACATCAGGAAAACATATAAACAAAAGTGAGAACAAGATGGAGCAGTGAAGCAAGAAGTCCCCTAAGCAGCATAGGTTTTATGGGATAATGACAGTATGAGCCTCCTAGAAGATGGTCCGCATCAGACCAGCATTAAGGCTATTTGATTAGCCACGCAAGTTCAGGGTTATCACTGGATCCTTAGTGGGGAGGACAGAGGTAGCCATCATAACATCCTCCATTCTGGAGTCTGAGACCCCTCCCTCTGCTGGGACACCTTGGTCTACAGAATTTATCTTATGAACCTTCATCTCTAAAATGGGAATAATAATTTTAGCTTCCTCACAAGACTTTTGGGGTATACATAAAAGAATCAGGTACTTATCAGAAGACCTAGAACACAGTGGGTGCTCAATACTTTATTATAACAAAATCATTATTTTGATAAATTACTAGTTCTATTACCATAACACACATTAGGCTGTGCAGTCATTCTCATTACTGAATGTAAGTTGGTCATTCTCAGTAAATATCTTTTGTCTTCTCCATAAAGTTCTTACCTAATTCCAGGACGTTTCTGGGAATCAATAGAAAAATTAAAGTAAGTGGACCCTGTCTAAATGGTACAATCATCCCTTGGGGACCCACAATGTGTAGAATCATGGAAGTATCTTCTTTACAGAATGCTATCTCAATAAGGCTTATCTCTGAGTGGAAATTCCAAATGATAAGTAAGTTCTGGTCCAAAAGGCCAAACCCTCAAATAGATCAGGGACAGGGATAGTTGGAATAAAGAAAATGACCTCTCTCTGTCAATTCTCCTTAGCAAAGATCATCTTATTCTTCAAACACAATACAATACAAGGGATTGGATCATTTCTAGGGCTAAGATCACTACTCAGGTTTCTTGAGCCACAGGGTTTGTCTTACTTTAAACACAGTATTTATTTTAGTCTACTTATCTGACACAATATTTTTAAAGAAATGAAGGTAACAGGTTTATGAGCATTGCCTTGATCAACCAGCATATAATTTCAGCTGGGTCTCCTAAATCTAAGCCACATATTGACGAATAAGCACTCCCTCCTGTCACATGCAATGGCTTGCATGCATCACAGAGTTATTTGTAAGTTAATATATATTAAAATCACATATGCCCACACACATCACATCTGTGCATCAGGGGACCTCAAGAGATAATACATTCATCTTCATTTGTGACAGTGTATGCACCCATAGTTCATGAATGGTGATAAATGAATTGTCATACTGTCCCAATGGTATAATACGCTTATCCCCTATTCTTGCCATATTAATACATGCTCATTTCAACACTTTAAAATGAGTGATCCAACACCAGCTTCCTATTGGTAACCACAGAAGAATGCTAATTTCACTTCTCAACACCCAGTATAATTTGTTTGGTATATAAATAGAGAACACAGGAATCAAAAAGTAATAATAATAATTTCAACTCATTAGGCCTCTTGGATATGCTAAGACAAATTACGACAGAAAACACTACCTTGGTTTATAGTTCAGTAAATCCAGAAAGAGAGAGCCCTCAGCGTCTGACCCACCCTAACACATGACCAACGCAGAGGGAGGAGGACAAAGCAGGCAGAACTGTTCGGGCTGATGAATGTCCCTGTGAACTGTTTTTAAAGCAGTTTCATTGATGTGTTTATCGCTTGAGTGTCTGCCTTGTATTAAGTGATTATTCATTAATAATTGTCATCCTTGCCTTGCTTTTTATAGCCAACTCTGCATTTTTCAGGGGCTAAAGGTAGTTGGGAATTTAACCCAGCCTGTTGCTTTTTCAAGAGAGTGTGATACCTTTGGGCTATTTCACAGCCCTTCAGCACCTGCATCCAGTGATGTCTGGCACAAGGAGATAAAACCTGGGGTCGCTGAGTCTCAAGGCTGAAAGGGAAGGTAGAGGTCACAACTCCACGCATCCTGCCCATCGCCTCTCTCCCTTCTCTACCGTTCTCTCCACCTCCCTTCCTCACCCTCCAGCCTCACCCTCCCTTCTACCCCTCAAAGCTTTTCAGTCTGTTTGGCTGGTAAAATAATATCAACATCTAGGACTAAAAAAAATCACAGAAATGGCTAAAATGAGGAGCTGCATTCAAGAGTGAATCTTGTTAACTAGTTCTCACAAAGAAAGATTAGTCAGCACTAATTAGTTGTTTCCAAATTTTTCTGATCATGCACCCTATGGGTAAAACAACTGAAAGTACACACCATATATATCAATAAATTCTATATATATAGTACCGTCCTAATACATTGTGTGCAGTTAAACAGATAAGAGTAGGGACAGAAATTCTCTTTTTTTCTTTTCCTAAGCACCAGCTTGGAGACCACAGACCCATATGAGCTTCTCCCTTTCATGAGCATCTCCCAGATCCTGAATGGTCCTGTTTGTCACTTCAGCTGGCATCTTCGTGGTGGAGTCTTGTGAAGGAGACCCTTGGACATACTCTTCCTTGGTCAAGAGTTCTACAGACTCTGCAATGCATTTTTAAAAAAATCTTTTGCTTACCTGGGGTTTGCATTTCAAGGCAATGTTCTGTTTTTGGTAAGTATAGAAGCAAAACATACTTAGAAACCAAGAGTCAAACCTTCTGAAATTACATACGCATTGAAAATGAACATTTTCTGAATCACCTCTCTATGTGGGACTAACAGGTGGCCCTGGGAGGCAGCCAGGACCAAGTGGAGGCTTCCGTCAAAACCAAACAAAGAACAGGTGAGGCTTCTCAAAAGGGTGGTCTCCAGAGTCGCTGAACGCACAACTCTCAGAGAAAAGAACGCTAGAGGAAAACATTGAACTGACAAAGTCGGTGATTTATAATCTCTCATTCCCATAAAATGACTCTCGTTATTCTTGGGAGCTTAGACTCTGAAGTGAGCTGCAATGGGCCACTGGGCTAAAAATGAAGTGCAGATTTATTTCTATAATCACCACCAGCCAAACCCTTCCCTGGGAAATAACTAACTTGGCTTTTAAAGTGCTGGGATACCTTTAGAATGCTTGAGATTTATCTTTGGGATTGAGTGCTTGTGTTGCTCTGGGAAATTCTAACTATTTGAGTTGTAGATGCTGTGATCAGTGTCCTGGGGAGTGTTGGAAAGACAACAGAGAAGTGGGGTTCTGCTTTCCTTTCACACTCAGTTTTGAGAAAATTCTTGTGCCTAAGAGATGGTAAGTAAACAGCAATTACAAACACATCAAATACTGGGCTGCGAGACTCCTGATCCAGCTGCTGTCCAGGAAGTTCAGCCTCAATGTAAAGTTAAATTCTGAAATTGAATTTGACTCATGCTTGTTTCTTGCACTCACAGTTCTCGGCGCCCGACAGGCTGGGAGGTGGGGTGCTTCCCTGGCTGTGCAAAGAATCACCGGGCCTAGCAAATATTCTGATATCATTGTATAGCCACAAATCTCAACAGTTAAGGTAAAAGATACTTACAAGAAAAGTAAACCAACTAAATAAATAAGAACCACAGGATCCCGAGCATAATTCGAGTCCACATCACGTTACATAATATTGCCCTTGCTCCAGCAGCACACAGGTGATCAGGCAGCCACTGCCGTTCTCACTAATGTCTCTTGGCAGATGTGTTAACGTATAAGAAGTTCATTTATTGCCTACATGCATGCAAATGTCCTTTTCCTGACTTCCTTCTGCTTCATCTTTAATGAATCTTCCCAACTCCTGACTTTGTAGAATAGTGAAGGGTACTTCAGGCAGTCTCCAGGACTCAAAACTGCAAATCTCTATTTGTAGAGTTATTATTATATTCAGAGCAGAACCCAAAAATCAAAGAATTTTAGAACTGAAAAGAATATGGAGGAGCATTTACACCCACTTTTTGACAAAAAACACTGAAGCCCAGCAGGAAAAAGTCAGTTGCCCAAGGTCATCCAAGCAGTAAGTGGCAGAGTTGGAAGTAAAATCCTGTTCTTCCAGCTCTGCCATGATAACTCCTTAAAATACTTTAAAGGATTAAAGACCCTGAGGAATGAGAGAAGAAAGATATTTCTTAGCTTTGAATGGGTCAAAGGTCTGAACAGGTCAGAAACTGTTCCCAACATCTAGAGCTTTAGCCAATAACGAGATAGACTGCCAAGTATTTGCTCTAGAATGGCCTCTTCTCTCACTGGCCAATTAATTTTTTTAATGATTTATGACGATTCTCAAAGAAAATGCTTTTCCTGCAAGAGGAATTAATATGCTGAACTTAAAATATTTGCACTAATTACCAAAGGTCAAAATGGAATTGTGCAGACACATTAATCAGCGAGCCCAAGAGAATAGGAACACATCGGGCACATAGTGCAAAGCTCGACTCAAAATATTGAGGAAGGTGCACTTTGTTTCCTTTGTTTCCTGTGCAACTGCAAACTGGAGCAAGGACATTCTCCCTAAGTGTAGACCATGGAGCCAACAGTGACTAGCAAATAACCATAATACCAAAACCCCTCAATGGCTTTAACAGCCCTGACGAGAAACCCTGAAAACACGGCTCTTCTCGATGGCCCGACTGTCCACTGTTCCCACCACTATTTTCTTCCTGTCCATCCACCCGGGCCCTCTTCCAGTCCCTCGAACCGGTCATGCCTCTAGAAGTGTCCACTTGCTGCCTCTCCTGCCTTGGAACACTTCTTCCCCTGCCTATGCCAGCCACCTCCGTCATCCGGACAAGGCCTACTCACCCTTCGGGTCTCACTAGACGTGCGTGCTCCAAGGAGAGAGGTTGCGTCACTCACCTCAATTTGTCACATACTTCTTTCTGTGATTTTGTACTTTATCTCACAAGCAGCGGTCCCCAAGCATTCTGACACCAGGAACGGGTTTTGTGGAAGACAGTTTTCCACAGAATGGGCCGGTAGGCGCCACCTCGCCTTCACCTCAGATCGTCAGGCCGCGTAGGCTCATGGGTCCCCCGCATGCGCAGTTTGCAGTGCGGTTTGCGCTCCCAGGAGGCTCTGGTGCCGCTGACCTGACTCAGGGCACCGGCTCGGGCGGTGAGGTAAGCGACACGGAGCAGCAGTGGGTGCAAGTGGGGCTTTACTCGCTTGCCGGCTGCTCACGGCCCGCTGTGCAGCTTTGTTCTTCGTTCTTCGTGGACCAATGTTGGGAACTGCAGGGTTAGAGACTCTTTCCCCAGCCTTTAAATTTGAGTTCAGCCATGTGACTGTCTTTAGCCAATAGAGTAACGCAGAAGTAACAATGTGCAGTTCTGAGGCTAGGCCTTTAGAGATCTGGTGCATTTCCACCTGCCTTCTTTGCTTCTACCACAGCTGTGAGGACATGCTTAGGCTAGCCTGCTGGTCCCAGGAGGAAGATGAGAGACATACGGAGTCGAGCCACCCAGGCGAACATTGCCAGCCAAGCCCAGACCAGATCAGCTGTTCCCCAGGTCACCCACGGACACATGAGTGAGTCCAGGAAAGATCTGCAAAGCTGCTTAGCCTAGGTCAGCCAACCTGCAGATACCTGAGAGATTACAAATGATTCCTGTTTCAAGCCACTGAATTTGGAGGCAGTTTATTATATAGCAGTAGTACTTTTTCCCATCATAGAAATTCTAAAATCCTTGGATTAATTTCTTCTCTTTTGAGGAGTGTATATTCTGAGACAATTGAAACTATGCCTTTCTTGCTGCCTATATTATTTCAAGTTTTAGCACAGTCTGTTGGTACACAATGGATATCCATTAAATAAGTAATTGTTAAATGAATACCTTATCTTTGTATAACATTTTTTTCAGTCTCTTTCTAGCCCTAACAGCAAACTTCCCATCTACACTTTCAATGCCCTCCCACACTGGGTACAGCATTTAAACCTGAAAACAATCTGCAAAGTAAATTGTGCTTATTCGATCACATGCTAGACAGAATGTGAATACAAGATGCTATTTTGCTCATCTATTATTGTTTAATCTCATTGTGGTTTTATAGTCAATACTAAACAGGTGGATGAGGGTTTACAAATAAAGCTTATTCTTACATTTGGCATCATATTGTCTCTTCCTCTAGATCCCTCCAACCTGTATAAATTAAAGTCAGTCTTTGAATATATGCAAACCTGTTAGGAATTAAGATCCTGTCCTGCTGTAAATGGTTATTGGAAACCTGAATACACTTGTGAAAACTGTGCTGAAATAGTCATCAAAGAGCCCATGTCATGCACCTGTTTCCACACGGTGCTTTGGAAAAGAGAGAAATATAGAGAATTCAACAATCCCTTGTTAATTCTATATCACATCCCAACTCTTCGCTTACACTGAAATTTCGTAATTGTCAGAGTTTGGCATTGTTGAGGGTTCAGCTACCATCAACTAAGAGAAAATGGAGATTTGACTCAGCCCATCTCTTTTTGTTGTTGACTTTTTTATTATTCTAGTAACAATGTGAGTGAATACCTTATCTTTGTAAAACATAGATATAGGGTACATAATTTCACTACACTGTACAATCATTTAGCCCATCTTCGCTGCTACATGATCACCAAGTCCTTAACCTCTAGGCCATTTAAGATAGAAGAGAAATGATTGTGTCTGAGAGGAACACTGCCCTTCCCTACCAGTGGAGAGCCACACTTTCTTCTTTTCTATAGTCTCCACTGCATGGTCTGTCTCCCATGAAAAGTGAACAAAAAGTACCTTTTGTGCTAAAGCAGGGGTCCCCAACCTATAGTGAGTTGTATAATCATTTCATTACATATTACATTGTAATAATGACAGAAATAAAGTGCCCAATAAATGTAATGCACTTGAATAATCCCCAAACCATCCCCCAATCCCTGTTCTGTGGAAAAATTGTCTTCCATGAAAACAGTCTCTGATGCCAAAAAGGTTCGGGACCACTGTGCTGGAGCATTCCAGTAAACCATGAAGAATAAAACTTTCTTGATACAACCACCAGCACCAAACACAGACTGAAGAGAAAAATCATTACCAGATCATTCCATAAGCCTGCTCTCTTATTAAAAGATGAACACATCCTTGGCATTAGTTGAAAGGGAGGTCTTGTTTCTAAAAATCTCTGTTGCAAGACCTACAATCTTATTTTTAAAAAATATCTTCTTGGAACATATACGTAAGACTAAAGGGGAGAGAAAAACTTCAAACTTCACCCCCTGGAGGAATATCAGCCCCTCTTGAACTGTCTGGTCTGGTTCTTTTAGTAAATGGCCAACGATATCACAAAGTGTATGAATTGGGAACAAACTTGTCCCACATGCTCAATGCTTACCAGTTAGGGAGCTGTAGAAATAAGATTCTATTGTCCTAAGTTTTACATCTATATTTTAAACAAGCCCCCTTGTAGTTCTGCTGGAAATGGTCTGTGGACAATGCTTTAGAAATGTCTCTAGCCCTGTCTTGGAAGCAAAACAAACTAGAAAATGAAGCTTCTCCTCTCCGTAGGCCTCCCATGATAACTTCTGTGGAACCTGGAAGTAATAATAAAATGTATGTCATAGTGTGAATGTGAGGATTAGACTAGGTAACACATATAACAACTCAGAAATTCACCTCACCTGTTGAAGGCTCTTAATAAATGTTACTATTATTAAGCTTTTTATGCATGGTTGATTCCCAAGGCAGAAGCAAGCCTCCAATTCTTCCACTCCTGCATGTGAGAAGGTAAAAACAGACTTGAATTGAGATCTATTTTTCCCCTTTAGGTGAAATGCCTTTCCTCTCTCCTTTGCCTTGCAACCTACTTGTGAATCTTGGTTTTTTTTCCAAAATTCTTTTCAAAGAAAGCTTCTTCCAAGGAGTGCCCTTAGCTTCCTTGTGGCCAGCTTCCCTCTCTCTGAGGTTACCTGGGCACTCACACTTAGTTGCAATGCTGGGCTTGTTGCATGGTGCCAGAGTACTCTGCTGACGTGTCTGTCTTCCCACTTGATTGTGCAGTTTTGGAGCAAGGTCCATTATTTCTCTAAATAAATACTTCTGGGCATCTACCCACACCTCCCGGTTGTCCAGTGCAGCAGTTGGGACCCAAAGGTGCTCAGTAAATGTTTGGGGAATAGTGAGGGAACAGAAAGGGACACTTAGACTAGAAAGGCAGGACATGATGACAGGTCTAGCAATGCCAAAGGAAGCAGGGTATTTGAAAAGTTCAAGGAGAAGAACCAAAGTCTGTGTTCAGAACCTGAAGGGCATACATCAATGTAGGTGTTAGCACAGAAGTGAGGCTGGTTAGCAGTGGGGACTCTGGAGCCAGCCCACCCAGGTGTGGATCTAGACTTCACGCCTTACCAGCTGTGTGACTTTGGACAACTGAGTCATATCTCTGAGCCTCAATTTCCTCATTTCCAAAATGTGAATAATAACCCTGCTACCCTCATAGGAGTCATGTGAGGGTTAAACAAATTAAATAGTAATAGGAATTATGTGCATGTAGTTAAGTGTTCCATAAATGTTAACTGCTGCTGTTGCTGTTGTTGTTACTAGTGGTATAAATTACAGCTTTACAGTCAGACAGACTTGAGTTTAAATCCATATTCTACCATTTACTAGTGCATATGACCTTGGGAATGTCAGTTACATTTTGTAAAACTCGGTTTCCTCGTCTATACTGTGGCAATAATCCTGTATCAGGAAAATAATACATTAAAAAAAGAGTTAGCCCCATGATGTGTGGCACCTACTAAGTGCTGCATAAAGGATCATTATCATTAAGGCAGTCAACACACAAAGATCAAACCAAGGAAGGGACAAAGAATGGAATCCAGACAATTTAGAACAGTGTCATGGGATCAGACCAAAGAAATGGTGTCCTAGGTCTATTGAAGAGGCCTGTTGCCTTCTACCCTGCTTAATGCTTGTGGACAAGAGCCTGTAGGTGACTGTCACTTCCCAGAGTGAAACAGGATGCTTCAGGGACCTGACATCCTGCCCCGCATCCCAGATTATGCATCCTTTGTACTCCCTCAGCTCATTGTGTTTCCTCTTTCTTGTTTTCAACTTAAAAGTATCTATTTGAGTGTCATTGTCTTGTCTCATACCCTTGACACTCCTATACCTGGCATACTTAAGGACCCCAATAATGTTCATTGAGTTGACGTTGACAGTTGAACAGCTCTAAGAGATACCTGGTTGCTCTAAAGTCTCAATCCCAACACTTGGGGTCAATATCCCTCAATTTAATTCTTATGTCTACACTCACTTGTATCATTTCTTTTGCTTTAAGAATTTTAGAATTATCTCCCCCCAACTACAAAGTCAACTGGTTTCAAGTCCTCACCCTTAGACTGCATAAAATGTCTGAGGTCCACAAACCTAAGAGAAAGGTCAAACTGCCTTCTTGTCCCTTCTTACCTCCACCCTTTGCTCCCTGAACAAAAGTTTTTACAAAATCTCTCTGGTAGCAAATCGACTATTTTAAAAATGGCTATTTTTAATAAAGTTTTAGAGTTAATCTTCCCAAAGTAGAGTGGGGAAAAGACACATTTTTTCATAATCATATATACACACACTCCAAGAAAACTTAGTTCCTATTAGTGAGGCCGATCTCTGTGTGTTTGCGAAAACTCAATTTGCAGCCGGGGAAAGTGATATTTATTTGAAGGAGCTTATTGCCAAAAGTGAATCATAAATCTGCTGGCTGTTGAGACTTCAAGGCAGGAAGAACAGAGGCAATTATTAGTCTGAATGTTCCACTGACGATATGAAATCTTCGTCTTTCAAAGCATTTGTTTAAGTAAGGAAAAGTTTGCCCAGCCTGGAGAACATTCTATTGTGGGAAATGAAACTTCTGAAACCTCCAAAGCTTATTTATATATTTGCTAGGCTTCTCTCTGCCAACTTTCTCCTCTCCCAGGGTGTCCGTTAATGCTAAGAAAAGCCTCCGAAAAGCACACATTATAAGCAGAGAAAAATCTTAATGAATGTAATATATTTGGCAAATCTGTTTTATCTACCAAGGAGATTTCCTTTCTCTCTTCATCACTCATCTCTTTTCTTTCTCCTTTGTTTTTTAATAGTGTTCTTCGTGATCCATCTTTCTTCCTATGGAGTTTATTTTTCTCTTCCCCCAAACAATAAAAATAGAAACTCAAACAATCTCTTGTCTTTCATTCTCTGGCTGCTATTTTCTATTTCTTCCTACAAATTCAGTTTTCTTCCTATGGGAAGAAGGGGACCTGAAGAGCCCTGTGTTAACTTCTGCTAACCTGGCCAGAAGAGAAGCATCCAATGCAAAGGTAGATCCCAACTATGCATAGGTGAGCTGTGCACTGTATATTTAATAGATGGTCCTAGGCCAATGCACATGCCAAGCTCACCTCCCCCACCACTCTGCATGCTCCTCCCCTCAGCTGGTGCTCAGGAATTGCTAACGTGGGCCGGAACAGCCCAACATCAGCTGTCAGCTGTAGAAAGAAAATTTTTAATCACAAAAGACATTCCAAACCCAAATCCAAAAGATTAGGAGTTAGCTGGACAATTTCCTCCTAACACTAGTGAGGGTAAGTGAGAGCAGAATGTGTTTGTATGTCTTTGGACATAATTTGAGTCTCCTTCCTGTTGAAGCTGTGCTACCTAAAAGTATACCTGTGACCTGAGATTCTCTTCACACCTTGCTAATTAGAGCATAGCACTCAAGCCAGAGGAAGCAGCATCACCTGGGGAGCCCTAGCTCCAGATTTACTGAATCAGAAACTTCATTTTAACAAGATCTCCAGGTGACTTGCATACACATCAGGGTTTGAGAAGCTCTGTTAACACCAAGTGCATTAGAGGCACCTGGAGTTTGGGTTCAGAGAACTGAGAAGCTGCCCCTGCTAAGCCTGCTGCTTCTGCCTGGTGTAGCTGCTGCAGGGTTCTTTGTCTCTCTGGGGTGTCACCAGGCTTCCCACTCCCTTCGCCAACTCCAATTGTTTTCACCTCTCCATCTATTGGCTACACTGGACCACTAGGACCTTAGTCTTGGTAACTGTAGATGACATTCGTGCGCGAGCCAGCTGTGCTCTTCCCTCCCTGCCGGGCCTGTTTGTACCTGTGTGAGCTGTTATCATGGAGACTGACGACTTGACATTTGCAGTTCCTTTCCCAGGGAAGAACATAAGACATTTTCACGAAAGCTGCACATAATCCTCCTCAATCCCCTGTAGAATGGGTAGGAAAATGCATCGTGAAATAATCCCATTTTATTTATCCCACCTCGATGGTATTTTCTCCCCTTTTGAATAGAAGGGAAACAACTACAGAAGCACTATCCCTGGGAGAAGGGTGTGTGTGTGTGTGTGTGTGTGTGTGTGTGCAATAGTTTTGAGTTTAAGAAAAGGTTTCTAGGTTGAAGCAACTTCTGAAACAACTTCAAATTCTTTTATAAGATTTCTTCTGAACCTTTGACGATAGGCACTTATTTGAGCATTCCATTTTCCCACAGCGCTGGCTGCCCCTCAAAAGCCCATAACCCCAAGCACCCTTATTCCTAGGGGTGCAAAGGCTGGAGACCAGGTGTGATGAATGGGTCCCTTGAGCTTTGCCTTGGTTTCATGCTAAAGACACAAACCCAGACCACATAATTAGCCTTTCAGCCAACAACCTCCCTGCCGAGGTACTCTAAGCTCTTCTCCAAAGGCTTCCTAATGCATTTTAGTTTCTCTCTTTTTTTCTCTCTCTCTCATATTCCCAAACAGCCTCCCCTATTAGGCTGTTATACAGGAATGATGAGCTCTTCCTTGCTTTTCTTTCAGACCGACAAGAAGATGGCAGGGCAGTGACTGGCTGGTTCAAACAGAGTGAACTTCTCCCAAACAGCAAGGGTTCCAGTCAGTTTGCTGTGGTTTTGTTCCCCTGAATAACCTAACGCAGTCCTTGGAGGCCACAGCGCATCTGCTGGACACTCAGCGCCTCGGCTAGCCCAGTGAGGAAAGTCTGGAAGCTTCCCAAGGGATCACATCTCCTGTTTGGCCATTGTTGGACATTCACATCACCCTCTTAGTAACACTTGTAAGTGATATCAGAGTGTGTGCTTCCAGACAGGCATAGGGTTTTTTAAATGCCTCCAAAAACATAAATAAAGAGATGCATTTCCCTGATGATTACAGACTTTGAGCACTTTTCATGTGTTTATTGGCCATTAGTCTCAACGGTTTTGTTCATGTCTTTTGCCTACATTTTTGTGGGATTGTTTGATTTCTTTCTTGCTGATTTGTTTATTTATAGATTGTAGTTATCAGCCCTTTATCTGATATATAGCATGCAAGTATTTTCTCCTATTCTGTAGGTTGTCTATTCACTCTATTGATTGTTTCCTTGGCTGTGCAGAAGCATTTTAGTTTAATCAACTTCCATTTGTTAATTTTTGTTCTTGCTATCTTTGCCTTTGGGGTCTTCTTCATAAATTCTTTGCACCTATGCCAAGTGAGAATAGCTTTTATCAAAAAGTCCCAAATCAACAGATGTTGGCATGGATGCAGAGAGAATGGAACACTTATACACTGTTGGTGGGACTGCAAACCAGTACAAACTCTATGGAAAATAGTATGAAGCTACTTCAAAGAACTAAAAGTAGACCTACCATTTGATCCAGCAATCCCACTTTTGGCTGTTTATCCAAAAGAAAAGAAATCATTTTATCAAAAACACCTGCACACTCAAATGTTTATTGCAGCACAATTCACAATCGCAAAGATGTAGAATCAATCCAAATGCCCCTTGATACATGCCCATCAATACATTTTATTAAGCCACTCATGTGGTATATGTATACTATGGAACACATGTAGTAATAAAACTCAGCAGAAACCAAGTAGATGGGAGGGAGGAGGAGAGGATGGGTAAATTTATACCTAATGGGTACAATGCAGACTACCTTGATGATGGGCACACTTACAACTTTGACTCAAACTGCACAAAAGCAAAACACGTAATCAAAACAGTTGTACCCCTATAACATTCTGAAATAAAAAAAAAAGAGAGAGAGAAAGATGCACTTTCCTTCTACCTTAACATGGCCACAGATACAGTTGCATATTTGCCTCCAAGAAGTGCGGGAGCAAGGGAGACAGAAATGGAATCAGTAAGGAATACAACTAGATGACTAGATATCTCACAGATGTACCCACCATTTGTAGTTCATTGAATGAGGCATTCGGTTCTCTGAAAGCCCCTGGGGCAGCCTCTTTAAGAAAACAGCAGTGCTCCCCTGAACTCACCACTGGGCTATCTAACATTTGCAGAACTCTGGGCCCCCTGCCTCTTTCCAGAACCCCCATTCTATCACCAGGTGATAGACGAGCCTTCTCTCCCTGCCACCAAAATGAAAGTTGCCTCTTTGAAATGAAACCTTTCATCTGAGATTCTACTTAGTTTAAATCCAGTTAACTCAGCTGACACAGGGATGTTTTATGAGCAAGGAGGAATATCTTTGTTTTACTGAGTTCCAGCAGGGAGGCATAACTTAGACTTTAGCCTAATGTGTGACTTTTCTGTGAGCCTCAGGGGTTTGAAAAAAGAAATTTGAATTTGAATATCTTAAGATCCTTGGAAGGATCCAGTTAGTAATAGGGAGTGTCTTGCTTCCCACAGATTAACTCAAATGGGCAATAAGTTTAACCTAAATGATCCCTATGCATATTTCTGGAATAGTTCCAAAATGCGATGTCCTTTTTCACACTGCATTTTCTAACACATTCTTTGAATCTACTAAAGAGAAGAACAAAATCTAAAATGTACCTCATTTTAGTCTTAATTCTCTCCATAGTAGAAGCTATCAGATTTGATAGCATACAAGCTTAGATTACTGCTATTTCAGCTCTTTGCAAGAAATATTTGCTGTCCCCACTAAGTGTTTGGAGGCATAGTGTAGGATAGCAAAGTGTGAAATTCAGTTTACTACACACTGTTGTAACCCAAGTAAATCCAGGCTAGCCTTTTCTCACCTAGAAGTCAGCCTCTGCCTGGAGTCTCATTCAAAGAAATACAGTCGAAAATAACCAAGAAGCAATTTAAATCTTTATTGAAATCTACTGAATATTGCCCATAGAGATCCTATTTATAACACACAGCAAAACTTATTGAAACCAACTTTTTCCTTCCACTTTCTACCTACATAAATATCTTATTTGTGTGTGCATGTGTATTCACATGTATTGCACCTGTCCCCAAAGACTCTCCTCCCTCCAAAGCTCCCAAAAATCACTCAAATTCAGCTCACTCAAGATTTCTTCTCTGTCTCCCTTGCCTGAATCTGTTATCTATTGCTTTTCTCTTGTGTGTAGCTCTCTAATATTTCCAGCATCAACCTGAAACCTCTCCCAACCTCTCCAGGTCTCCATCACCCACAATCAGTCATACCTGATTGACTTGGGAGCCCACCTGGCAATGCACAACTCTCTTGAGAGAGGCCAGGGATTGCAGGCTGCTTCTCCTCAGCAAGCAGAGGAGAGAAAACACTGCAAATATTTAAAAGAGAGTCTTTCCTTGTCAGGAGGAAACTGTTTAATAGATATTAATTGAATATTAATTTTTAAGCACTGCTCATTATCAATAAAACAGACACAATCCCTGTCATCAAGGAGCTTACTGTCTAGAGAGGAAGGCAACGACCCAATAATTGAATAATTACTATTATGATGAGTCCTGCATCCACCAGCAGAGTATCCAGATGTCCCATAAGATGTCAATTAAAGTGGTCAAATCCCATTCCATACCAGTGCAAAGTCCAGAGCCCCCTTTCAAGATTTCTGCAAAATTCCTGAGGAAAGGAAAGTAAGGAAATGGGGTATATTTTCCTGCCTCTGCTGCATTCTCTCCCCTTTCCTGCCACTGCTGAATTCTTGTTCTGTGCTCTGTACATTGAGGTCAATCCTTTATCTCTTTGTTCCCCAACTCAAGCAACAAGGGAACAAAGCCTGTGATATGTAACAAAACTTTCACTGAAGTTTTGTCACTGCCAAAAAGTTACATTTCTGCATGACACAGTGAAGAACTTAAAACTACATATCACTCATGTCACATCTTGGAAGTCCTTTCGGCCACCATCTCAGGTGATTTCTCACTGATCTCCCTCCTTTAGCCCTTCAGTATTTAACCATCTTGCTGTTTTTCTCTCTCTTCCTCTCACACACACAACACACAAACACACACACACACACACACACACACACACACAGATTGTCCAAGTCATTCCAAATTTATCTCATCCTGTTTTGCAAAGAAATTTAGCTCCCTCCAACCATTATGCCTAAATTCAGTTCAAGGTCCAATCCTGAATAGCCAAAACCTTCAGCTACTCAGATGAGTAAAAGAGCTAGCTGTATGTTCAAAAGCAAAAAGAACCACAAACTTACAGTCTTTCTTCTAATAGGATACAGCCTCCTTCATTAAGTGACAAAAAATAATTATACCAACAGTACAAGATGTAAAAGTTGTTCCTATCAGTGTAATAAGAAGATTAGACCAAATACTCTCTAAAACCCACTAGGCTGTAAGTTCCAAAAGAGCAAGGACAGTGTGTCTTGTTCTCTGCTATATCCAGTATCTAGCATAGTGCTATTTTTCTCAAAAAATAAGTGGTTTTTTTTGAATAATTTATTAATATCCCTTTCAGTGCTGACGTTCTATGAATCCTTTAATATTTGCAATTCTTTTATCTAGTTTTATTTTTATTATCGTACTTCTCTCAAATTTGAAGAAAGCATAGAAGAAAGAAGTTTTAGTCAAAAGTGAAAGCATTAAATCTGTTTTATTATTATATTGTTTAGGATTATTTCAGCTATGAGTAACCTCAAAATGGGTTAAACAATAAGGAAATTTATTAACCCACACAACACGAAGTCCAAATATGAGGTTGTTCCAGGGTTAAATAAGTCAACAGTTTGACAATATTATCAATACCCAGGTTCTTTTCATCTTTCTATCCTTCCATTCTCGGTGAGGTCCTCAAAAACATCCTCTCATGGCTGCAAAATAGCGGTAGCCACTTCAAATATAATATCCACACACAACAATGTCCTTTTACAGGTCCTTCATCATGAACAAAGATAACCTTCCCAGAAGCTACTTTGCAGACTTTGCCTCACATTTCACTGACCAAAATCATATTATATGCTCAACGACTGAACTTGGAGAATCAGAGGACAGGCCCACAGGCTGGATCCTGTACCCTTAGGACTTGATCACATTGCTTGTGGGCACAGAGGGGAGATCTATGAACTAATCTTGGGAGGCAAGGGAGCCCACACAGACGTAGCTAAAAGGAGAGTGCAGTGTGAGCCCCAGTGCACTCATAGAGCATCCTTCCCCCCACGGGAAAGCCACATTTTCAGTCAAAGGCAGGATCCTCGACAGGGAACCTCCCACCCTGCAGCACCACTGCAGGTACACTCAGCTAGTTTGGGCTTCTGCTTGTGCCCAGACACTGGAAGGAGATCTGCAGGGCAAGGGAAGAGGGAAAAGAGCAAAACTCACTCTCAGCTGCCAGACTGTGAATCCCAGACTACCCCTACCCCATGAGCAGACTTTCTGCTTCAGCCACTCCCTGGTGGCTTTTCCCAGAGGCCTGGGAGCTGACCCTCAACCCCTGCTGAGAGAGCTCTTTTGCCTGCCTTTATGGAGCCTGAAGGCAGACTCACCCAACCCAGCCCTGTCCAGCCTTGCTCCTCCCCCGACATCTGCTGTGATGGGGAATAAGGAGTCCCTGGGAAGCTCCAGGGCCCCATCCACCACCTGGAGCATCTGAGTGCTTCTCCTGAGGAGCTAGAGCCCATCATAAGTCCCAAAAATCACCACGGCAGCTGGCTCTCTCCTGCATGTGCCACCTACTGGCAAAGAAGACAACTTTTATAGCCCATTACAGCATTTACTGATTCAATCATAAAGGACATGGCTTATTCTTACCCATTAGTGCCACCTATTGACTTAGATACACATAAACAAATGGAACAGAATAGAGGACCCAGATATAAATCCGTGCATTTATAGCCAACTCATTTTCAACAAGGTGCTGAAAGTATACAATGAAGAAAGAATAATCTTTCAATAAATGGTGCTGGGAAACTGGATATTCATATGCAGAAGAATGAAACTATGCCACTATCTCTTACCATACACAAAAATCAAATCAATATGTATTAAAGACTTAAACTAAGACCTGAAACTATGAAACTACTAGAAGAAAACATTGGGAAAACACTCTAGGACATTGGTCTTGGCAAAGATTTTTTATGTAAGACCTCAAAAGCAAAGGCAACAAAATTAGAAATAGACAAATAGATCACATCAAGCTAACAAGCTTCTACACAGAAAGGGGAATAATCAACAAATAAAGAGACAACCTACAAAATGGGAGAAAATATTTGCAAACTGTCCATCTGATAAGGGATTAATATCAAGAATATATAAGGAACTCAAACAACTCAATACCAAAAAAAAAAAAAAACAAATAATCTTATTTTAAAATGGGCAAAAGATCTGAATAAATATTTCTCAAAACAAGACATAACAAATGACAAACAGGTATCTGAAAAAATGTTCAATATCACTAACATTGGAGAAATGCAAATCAAAACCGCAATGAAATATCATCCCAGTCAGAATGGCTTCTATCAAAAAGACAGAGAAAAACAGATGCTGGCAAGGATGTGGAGAAAGGGGAACCTTCAAACCCTCATACACTGTTGGTGGGAATGCAAATTTGTGTAGCCACTATGGAAAAAAGTATGGAGGTTCTTCAAAAAAACTAAAAATAGAGCCACCATATGATCCAGCAGTTCCACTTCTGGGTTGACTTGGTTTCGATTATTTGTCCTTTCCAAATCTCATTGTTGAAATCTGAACCCCAATATTGGAAGTGGGGCCTGGTGAGAGGTGTTTGGGTCATGGGGGTGGACCCCTCATTAATGGCTTTTTGCCTTCCATTGGCAATGAGTTCTCCTTCTATTAGTTCATGTGAGAGCTGCCTGTTTAAAAGAGCCTGGCACTCCTCCTCCTTCTCTTGCTCCCTCTCTCACCAAACAACATGCTTCCTCCCCCTTCACCTTCTGCCTGGATTATAAACTCCCTGAAGCTCTAACCAGAAGCAGATTCTGATGTCATGCTTCTTATATAGCCTGCAGAACTGTAAGCCAAATAAAATTCTCTTCCCTAGAAATTATTCATCTCAGATATTCCTTTATAGCAATGCAAAGTGAACAAATACATGAGTATATATCCAAAAGAAAGGAAATCAATATATTGAAGAGATATCTGCACTCCCCTGTTTATTGCAGCATTATTTGCAATAGCTAAAACATGGAATCAACCTAAGTGTCCATCAATGAATGAATGGATAAATAAAATGTGGTATATATATACAACGGAATATTATTCAGCCATTAAATGAATGAAATTCTGTCATTCACAGCAATATGGATGGAACTGGAGGTCACTATGTTAAGTGAAGCAAGCCAAGCAAGCACAGAAAGACAAATATTGCATGTTCTCACTTGTATGTGGGAGCTAAGAGTGGATCTCATGAAGACAGAGAGTAAATTGGTGGTTACCAGAAGCCAGGAAGGGTAGTGGGGCAAGGAGGATGAAGAGAGTTTGATTAATGGGTGCAAATATACAGTTATATAGAAGAAATAAGATCTAGTGTTCAATAGATCAATAAGGTGACTATAGTTAACATTAATCCACTCTACATTTCAAAATAGCTAGAAGAGAATAATTTTCATGCTCCTAGCATAAATAAAGATAAATATTTAAGGTGAAGGATATCCCAATTATCCTGACTTGATCATAGGAATATATCAAATTATCACATATATCACAAAAATATGTATATCTACTGTGTATCAACATATATAGATATACCTTTTTTGCAATGGGTTTGCCACAAGAACACAGGTGGCATGAAAACCACCCATAAAAGCTGAAATGGGGAAGGGAAAGACTCATATCAACATCATCGTCATTGGACAAGTAGATTTGGGTGAGTCCACCACTACTGGCCTTCTGATCTACAAATGTGGTGAGATCAACGAAAGAACCACTGGAAAATTTGAGAAGGAGGCTGCTGAGATGGGAAAGGCTCCTTCAAGTATGCCTGGGTCTTGGATAAACTGAAAGCTGAGCAAGAATGTGGTATCACCATTGATCTCTCCCTGTGGAAGTTTGAGATCAGCAAATATTGCATGACTATTATTGATGCCCTGGGACAGAGAGACTTTATCAAAAACATGATTACAGGCACATCTCAGACTGACTGTGCTGTCCTGATTGTTGCTGCTGGTGTTGGTGAATTTGAAGCTGGTGTCTCAGACAATGGGCAGACCTGTAGGCATGCCCTTCTGGATTACACACTAGGTGTGAAACAGCTAATTATTGGTGTTAACAAAATGGATTCCACTGAGCCACCCTACAGCCAGAAGAGATATGAGGAAATCATTAATGTAAGTCAGCACTTACATTAAGAAAATTGGCTACAAGCCCAACACGGTAGCATTTGTGCCAATTTCTGGTTGGAATGGTGACATGTTGGAGCCAAGTGCTAACGTGCCTTGGTTCAACGGATGAAAAGTCACCTGTAAAGATGGCAATGCCAGTGGAACCACGCTGCTTGAAGCCCTGGATTGCATCCTGCCACCAGCTCATCCAACTGACAAGCCCCCATGTCTGCCTCTCCAGGATGTCTACAAAATTGATGGTATCGGTCCTGTCGCTGTGGGCCGAGTGGAGACTGGTACTTTCAAATCTGGCATGGTGGTCACCTTTGCTCCAGTCAATGTTACAACTGAAGTAAAGTCTGTTGAAATGCACCGTGAAGCTTTGAGCAAAGCTCTTCCAGGGAACAACGTGGGCTTCAACTTCAAGAATATGTCTGTCAACACTTTATGTCTTTGCCTCAACCAAGTGCGGGTTAAAAGCATGCCCTTCCCCCCTACAGTGCTCCCTGTGGACTTAAAGTATAACCATAATGTTTGTACCCTCACAATACCCTGAAATTAAAAATAAATAAATAAATAAATAAATATCGAGATATTTTAAAAAAAAAGAAATACTGTTTATTCAACCTTTATTTTAATCTCCTTTTAAAATTTTTGCAAATTTGATAAATAAAATTAGTATCAGATTTCTTCCTTAAAAAAAAAAAAAAGAATATGTCTGTCAAAGATGTTTGTCATGGCAACATTGCTGGTGACAGCAAAAATGACCCACCAATGGAAACAGCTGGCTTCTCTGCTTAGGTGATTATCCTGAATCATCCAGGCCAAATTAGCACTGGCTACACCCCTGTACTAGATGGTCACACAGCTCACATTGCCTGTAAGTTTGATCACCGCTCTGTTAAGAAGCTGGAGGATGGCCCTAAATTCTTGAAATCTGATGATGCTGCCATCATCGATACGGTTCCTGGCAAGCCCATGTGTGTTGAGAACTTCTCCAACTATCCTCCTCTGGGCGGTTTTGCTGTTTGTGATGCGAGACTGACAGTTGCTGTGGGTCATCAAAGCGGTAGACAAGAAGGCGGCTGAAGCTGGCTAGGTCACCCAGTCTGCCCAGGAAGCTCAGAAGGCTAAATGAATATCGTCCCTAATACCTGCCATCCCAGCTGAATCAGTGGTGGAAGAATCGTCTCAAAACTGTTTGTTTTAATTGGCCATTTAAGTGTCATAGTAAAAGACTGGTTAATGATAACAATGCAACCTTCAAAGGGAAAGGGGAATGTTTGGTGGATCATTTTCGTTTCTTCTTGTGTGACAGTTTTAAGTTATTAGTTTTTAAAATCAGTACTTTTTAATGGAAACAACTTGACCAAAAATCTGTCACAGAATTTTGAGACCCATTAAAACAAAGTTTCATGAAAAAAAAAAAATATATATATATATATAAGCAGAACAAGTCACTGACTAACCTAACATTATCAAATATTGATACATTAATCTCTTCTTTTAAACACACCTTTAATAATGTTCTGCACCCAGAGTAATTGAGAGTTTTAGAAATAACAATCATCAATGTCTCCCTTGCTTTGATTATTCAGGATTCCTATTTTAATGGAAAACTTTTCAGAGGACTCTTTTCCCATCCCCTATACCAATAGCACCAAGACAAACAAAAACCACATGCAAGGAATGCCATCAACTTCTAAGCTATTTTTTTTTATGTCAAATATTACATTACCCAGCATCTTTAAAATAGTCATTATCTTGTGGAAGTTTCTGTCCTGGCTACCAAAAGAGAACACTGAAGAGCTAGTCATTTACAGCAGTGAGTACAACAAAGAGGGACAGGCACTAGGGACACAAGTACAAAGCATCAAGCCATGCAGTGGAGCTCCAAAGAGAAGGACAACACACCCCTTCTCCATTTCCACTGCCCCTTATGAATCAAAGACTTCCCTGGATGCAAGGGATAAATATCCAACCTCAACTAACTTAACCAAAACAGGACTTTTATTGACTTATCAGGACATTCTTTGTGATTCTCCATAGAAAGGAAACTTCTTTCTGATTTAAATTTTGGTATCATCTTCTTTCTGGATTTTTTTTTCCCAGAAAGAACAAAAAGTTTAAAGGCTTCCTACTTGCTTGCCAAATAGCACAGCATGATAAATATGACAGCACCCAAATTACCATTAGCAGAGTCCCAGTAGCTCACATCTGCTTGCGGAGTTCCCTTTACAATCAATCAGGTGTATTGAAAAGGTCTTTGTGATGCAGAAGGGAACAAAAGTCACCTGTGTTTTTCAGTTTACTCTAATTTGTACACAAGATATAATTTGCTACACTGCAGGTCTCTTGCTCAAAGAGATTCAAAACAACAAAAGCAAAAATAATCACTACTATTCTGAGAGTGAGATAAGTGATAGGGAATCTAGCTGTGATCAGCTGAGAATTACATTAAATCTAAACCATACACAGGAACAAAGATTTGCAGTGGAGGAAAATGCCTTAAAGTTTATTCACTGTAACCCCTCGTTTCATAGACAAAGAAATGAGGCCAGTGGCCTTGTGGTTAGCATGGCCGATTGGAGACATAAGGTGATTGCATTCCCTCCTCAAATGCAACTAGACTGTCAGTAGAGGAGTTTGAAGGCACTGTGAACCCTCCAAGCAAACGAAACAGCAGAGGAGACAATACATGCAAGACCATAGAGGGGGAGACAAGTGGCAGTCACCAACTTAGCAGAGAAAGCTAGAAACTAAGTGCCTCCAGGCAGAAAAACCAATGGCAAGAAAGCCTGCTATGCCTCTGAATTCCAGAAAGGAGTGGTGAGAGGTAGCGATGAAGAAGATTAGTTACAAGACAAGCTAAGGAACTGAAAAGTCCTCTAGGTCCTCTTCCCAGCTCTACTCAGCCAGGAGATGGCTCACCCTCCACTTTGGCAGAAGGTTGGAGGTTTCCATACTGGAAACACTGAACCAGTAAAGCTCCCCACTAGGGTGGTGGAGGGAGGGGTGAGGTACAGCAGGGCAATGCTATTGGATTAATGATGATGATGATGATGATGATGATGATAGTAAAGACAGGTAACTTAGTAACTTATTGAACTCCCATTATGTTTCACACTGTAAGCATTATGTATACATATATGTGTGTATATATATGTAATATGTATATGTATATAAAGCACCTCTCCTGCTCTGCCTCATCCTGCCAAAATCTAACTTGTACCCAACTTCAAGTCAGGAAGAAATTAAGTAAATCCCAAGGGGTCCAGGGACGGGCCACACCAGGGACTTGGTTAGGGTGGCAGCACCAGCCACCCCCGTAATTCCACCACTGCGGCTATCACCATTCCAGGGAACCCAACGTGGGTGACTTTCCCTCTGTGGGGACTTTTATAGTCTGTTGCAGACCCAGACTATTCCCACCTTTATGACGGGTATCCAAAATCTGGTCTTTTGGAGATAGTAAATTAATTTTTGTGTTTGTTTTCCATTGCTGCCATAACCAATTACCACAAACTTAGCGACATATAAAAACACAAATTTATTATCTCACCTTTCTATAGGTCAGAAGTCCAGGTAGACTACACTGGTTTTTTGTTTTTGTTTTTTTTTTTTTTTTGCTGTGGGTCTCCTAAGGCTGAAATCAAGGTGTCAGCCAACCTGGACTCTTATCTGAAGGCTCTGGGGAAGAATGTGCTTTCAGGCTCATTCACACTGTTGGCAGAATTCAGTGCTGGTGGATGTGGAGCTAAGGTTCCTACTTCCTTGCAGACTGTCAGCTGAGAACCTCTCTCAGCTCCTAGAGGTTCGTCTCTGTCCTTCACACCAGCCCCCTGCACCTCAGGGCCAGCAACAACCCATCAAGTGCTTCTCACACTTTGAATCTCACTGACTTCTGTTGTTGCTGCATCTCTTCTGCTTCCAGCCAGAAAAAGTTCTGTTTTTAAGGGTTTGTGTGATTAGATAGTGCCTACCCAGATAAACCAGAATGAACCTTAAATCCATCTGCAAAGTCCGTTTTGTTATGTGGCATATTCACAGGTTCCAGTATTAGGGCATGGAGATTTGGGGGAAACCATTCGGTCTACCATGATTTCTAAAGAAAAACTCAGTTTATTATAGCAATGGAAAAATCTAACCAGTCCCTGGCCCTTCACATTAGAATAGACCATTTCCTTTTTTATATGTATCTGATAAGAGCAGCCATTATTGATACAACAAAATTTATTGGGTGCCTACTATATGGCAAACACTGTGCTAGGCCTTGGGAATTCAAAAATGATTAAGATCCCAGGTCCATTCTTAAGATGTTCATAATTTCACAGAGGAGGTAGAAAAATAAATATAAGATATGTGGAAAATGTAATTCAAGATAAACTCAAGGATTTCACAAAGCAAAAATCCTTGAATTGGTAGCAGGGACCAATCCAGCTCTGAGGATGGGGGAAATTTCTTGAAAAAGGTAACACTGAATTGAATGTTCAAGGATAAGTGGAAGGAAGGACTTAAGGAGGTTAGGAAGGGAGAGAGAGGAAAAAAAAACCAGAAAAATATAAATGTTTGCAGATATACAAACATATATTTTAGAATATAAAATGAACAACTGAAAGTAAATCATTTCTTAAAAACAAACATTCTAGGATTTTCGAGAGTTCCTAGAGAATGCTGTGAATATTGAAAAAAAATTGTATCTCCTCTAATAATTTGATAACATATTATATTCATATATGGTTCTACTAATAACATTTTCTAGACATGTGCATACATATCATGTTATATTTCATCAGTAGGTTAGAAGAGGAGATATTGTTATTCCCACTTTAGGATGTGAAATACAGAGTTCAGGGCAATTAGGGATTTTTTCCAAGATGACCCACCTGTCACCTGGTAGGGCCCAGCTCAGAAACCAGGCCATCCAAACCCAGTTAGAAAATTCAATACTTATTTCACTGCAGTGTGCCACCTCGACTTTGCAAGTTCTTTTCAAATTTATTTAGCTTTTTGCTTCATTTTTAAATGCATGTGATATAATTATGAATTTATAAAATCCCAGAAAAGAGACCAATTGATTCTTACTTTTTGCCTTTGAGCTGACTGCACAAAAAGGGAACAAAACTACATACTCTCACTCAGACATTATTGCTTTGTTGGTATTCATGTTTCCCAAAATGTATAATTTTTGTTGTTTTGCCACCATCATTAAAAGAAACAGAAGATCGGATCTGCGGAAGCATCCTAACTGGCGCAGAGAAGCCCCTCCTAGAGGACATGCGGGCTATTGATATTCTCCCCTCAAGCCAGAAACTGTCGCTGGAGATCCGTGAGAAACACAGAATCACAACAAAGACTGGAAAACAAATTGATGGAATCAGAGATGGCTGCAGACCCGTGAATAGCTTTTCACGCTGTCACTGTTTCAGTTTGGATTTATACTTTAGTTTTGCAAATTGATGGGGGAAAAAAATCTAGTTTTATGTCAGCATTTTACTTTTCAGTTAAAGAGCAAAGAGTAGGTTTCTACATTCAAAATGGTTTCTTTTCCTTGCTTTGTTAAAAAATCACAAAGCGCCTTGATTTTTTTCCCTCCAAAAGAGGCCCATACATTACATTGCAATGTTGGGAGCGAGCTCAAAAAAGAATATGACTTTCTTTGTACAGAGGTTTTAATATTTTAATAAAGATCCTCTCCTCGGCTCCTCAAGCATTTGCCTTTCATTTTGTTTTATTGAATTAGGCTGCAAAGCACTCGAGCATGAAGCTCTTTGTCATCTCTAACCAGGCTTACATTGATTCCACGTATCTGTACGCCTAGTTTGGGTTTATTAATCTATACATCTATTTCACTGAAAAAGAGAACTCTCTAACTTATTATGTAAAAGGATAAGCCACCTCCACAGCCCATTTGCATGCAGGTATGCTTAAAAGTAGATTGGTTTCCTCAGACTTACAGCCGGTTTCTTTAGCAGTATTAAACCAAGGGAAAAATGAAATTATATTATGATTTCTCATGGTGGATTAGACTACAACCGTGACAAAAGCAGGCTAATATTTCAGTTTGTATCTCTTTAAATATAAACACACTTTAATATAAAGAACTCTAGACCAGGATAAGCAAAACTCTGCACACACGTACCCCCGAAAATGCAAATCACACTATTTATTCGCCACCTGCTACTCTTTGGGGTCAGATCGCCCACAGCAGAAGCAGAGGATTTGCTGAGGTGGCGAAGGGCTTTATCTAAATGGCCAAATAACTTATTTTTCTCTTGAGAATTACTCCTCCCAAATATTGAGGAGACACATGGATAAAATAGGCAACAAAATAATCAAGAATTTCAGAGTCAGAAAATGTTAATTGTTGTTTACTATATGTTGTCATTTTATTCTTTCTTCAATGTTCTTGTATTTGAAGCAGAATAACTAATTAATATATACTGAGGGCCCTTACCTTAGTCACAGAAAGTTTTTAAATGTCTTTTGTAAGTTTCTCTTTCACCTTTTTGATTCAGAGGCATCTTTTTTGCTAAGAAAGACAGGTGTCTGGTTCATCCATTCTACAAATATTTGTTGCATTGTATCCCCCTAAAATTGATACGTTGAAATCCTAACCCCCATGGTGATGGTATTAGGAGATGAAGCCTTTGGGAAGTGATTAGGTCATGAGGGTGGAGCCCTTTGAATGGGATCAGCATCCCTATGAAAGGGCCTCCAGAGAGTTCTTTCATCATCTTTCTACTATGTGAGGATACGACAAGAAGATGGCCATCCATGAACCAGGAAGTAGGACTTTAGCAGACCCCAAATCTTCCAGCACCTTAATCTTGGACCTCCCAGCCTCCAGAACTGTGAGAAATAAATGCCTGTTGTTTAAGCCAACCAGTCTATGGTAATTTGTTACAGCAGCCTGAACTGACAAAGACATTTATTGAATGCCTCCTCTGTGCCAGGCACTAGTCTGGTGCTGGGGGTATGGCAATGAGCAAGTCAGATGAGATCCCTGTTGTCATGCAAGATGGACAGCAAACATCTGAATAAATTAGAAAATGTTAAAAGGAGTAAGTGCTATGAAGAAAATTCAATATGGCAATGTAAAGATAATGACCGATGGAACAACATTAGATGAGGTAGTCAGCAAAGATCTACGCTAAGACCATAATAACAAGAATCTATCAAACGAAGTTGAAGAAAGAGTAGTTTAGGCAAGACAACAGCACAGCCTCCATGGTGTCTCTGACTCTTATGTATGTTGAGTATATGAACTTTCTTTCGTGCCTCCTCCCCTGCAGAACACATTCCTCAGATTCTTGCACGTTGGGATTCCACCTCCCCACAGCTTCTCCTCTAACTCTTCCTTCACCCCTCCCATGATGGGGAAATTCCTTCCCACAAATGCTATTCCAAACCCTTTTCCTATCTTGCTCCCACTCCTTCTCTAGACCCTTTTAATCTAACATTGAAGGAACTGGTTAAAAATCAAGATTTTTATTCTTCCTTGAATTTTTCAAAAAGACAAGCTTCAATAACAACCATGTCATCCTATTCCACAGTCAAATCCTGAATAATATCTTTTGATTTTTCCCCCATTACCCACAGTACGTGTAAATAAGGAATTGCTTCAATACCATGGCTAGCTACCATTTTTCAACCTCAGAAATACAAAACTGTTGGCCTCCAATCACAGATAACCTTGCTTACATTTTAAACATAATTAAAATGTTCCTGCTCTTTGCAATTGAGTTCCACCTCTCAGTTTGATTTCTTTCATTGGTCTCATATCTTAAAGGGGCTCTGCTCAACATTTGGTATTTGATAGATCTCATGAGTCTTCGTTGCTGACAATGACGCTGCCATCTCTAAGGCTGGTTTATAGACAGATGCATTTGTGTCCCTAATTGCTTCTCTTTTTAATGAGAATTTGATGATGAAAGTTCTCATATATTCTAAAACATTCATCAGAAAATAAATCCCTGTCTCAGAATTGTGCTCAAAACCTTAAGTCATTTTAAGATGGGTTGGCTAGGGTATGAGTTTTGTCCAATGTCGTATTTGTTTAATATAAAAATCAATAATGCCATCACTCTGCACACTTATCTAATGTAATAATCAATACCAATACCTTTCCTGATATTTATTTAATATAATAATCAATAACAATATTGTTTGTTTATTTGATGCCATTGACCAGAGTAGAAGACCAAATCTATGTACTTTATATACCCCACATACATTCAGACTGAGCCATCCACTGCTATTCTCTCCCTTCTTTTTCCTACTTCCCACTCTCCAGACCTGAACAGAACATCCTTCCTCTTCTTGCTCCAAAAGGTGATGGCCAAGTAATTTTAGGGGAGGCAGCCAGTATTCATGAAATCTCTCTATATATTGTTCTAGGTACTGTGAAGGAAATAAAGAAATATAATATTATTTACCTCTATATTTGTTATAGTAACACAGCTGCTATAACAGAGAAGCCCCAAGATCCTGGTGGCTTAATATGTAATAAGTTGGTAAGTCATTTGCTTAGCATCTAACAGTATAATATGGTTATCCCTGGTTGGTGGAATATTTTCATATAATACTTCGGCGACCTAAGCTCCTTCCATCTTACAGATCCGCCCTCCCCTAGAATCCCACAGTCCTCTGCATTCAGCCAGCATGTAGGAAAAAAGCATGGAAGACCAGTGTAGGATATTTTAATAAGTCAGACCTGGAAGTAGTGTTCATCATTTCTGTCTGTATTCTTTTGTCTAGAACTCAGCCTCATGGACAATATAACTGCAAGGCAAGGCAAGCTGAGAATATAGTCTAGCTATACATCCAAGAAAGAGAATGGATTTGCACAATTAGTCAGTCTCTGTCAACATCCTATCCTTAAGTTACTTATAATTTAAACAGGAAGACAAGATGAAGGATTATACATGTAATGAGAAGAGAGAGATCAAGCTGGATTAATCAGTGAAGATTTTCTAAGGAGAGATTTTAAAAATTGGTAGAATATAGAGGTAAGCATGAAGAGCCATCCTAAGAGCTGAAATAATGCAGTATGAGCAAAATTAGAGGTAGAGATAGGCATGCATTGGGCAGAGGAGTGTGAGGAGATCATTCTGACAATTGCATAGAGTCTATGCTAGGAGGTAGAGAGCAATATACTCAGCTAAGGAGACTAGGATGAAACTGCTTTAACTAAGACCACTGACTCTGCAACCTTGAACACATTTGCATTGCACTAGAATTCCTCTGGTCCTCTTAAAAAGGCCAGTATACTTTACCACCTTTTTCTAAGTAATCTCTAAATCTCAGCTGACATTTCAAGTTTGAGTGGAAAATGTTGGCATTACCTAGAGGATATCCCTCATTAAATTTTGAGTTTCTCAAAGAACGAATGAAAAACAAATAGCAAATTCTAAAAGACCAATATTAATCCAAGTAACCATCTCGCTTGTGAGTTAAACCACAAGTCTTTGTGATACAACAAAGCTAAGAAATCACTGACAACACATGTTCCAGTTGACCATATATTTATACATATATATATATATATGAGTATATAATTAAATGTCTTGATCAAGGACATGGAATTACAGCAAAATCAAAGTAGAAATAAAAGCCAATAGTTCTCTCTTTGGTTTAATCTCTAAATTCCCACAGAATTAGGGAGATTACAGCTCTAATCAGATCCACTGGACAAATTAGCAATTTCCTAAAGGTTAAGTCAAATGTGGTCCCAGTTGGAAGTCCTTCTACATGTGTGTTTCTGAATCTTTTTGGAAGGACTCTCTGTTTACCATGGGAACATACCTTCTACCCTCACCTGTACTGATGTCCCAATGTGCTCCGGTAGTCACCTTGTTAAAATGAGAACTGTATCTTCAACTCCAATGTACTTTGTACTCCTTCATAGAGTATACAAATCAGGACTGCCCTGTCCCTTGTAGAAATTTTAAAGCAATGGTTATTTACCTTTAGGGGATTTTAAATAATTTCAAAAATCCAAAGGAAACTGTGTCTCCTGTCCTCTCCAACCCCCCCAAACAAAATCCCTATATTTCAGTACCAAGCTCCCTTAGGAACGCCATATATCCTATGTGGGAGCACAACACTCTAGTGAAGACTATCTGCTTCCTACACCAAATCAAATGTCCCCATTTTACAGATGAGGAAAATGATGCATAGAGAGTTTAAGTGACTTGTCTTCATTGTCCACCTTGAGGAATTGGCAAAGGAGTCCTGAAAGCCATTCAGTCTACCTCCAAAGACCTTGCAAATACATGTAACCACGGTGAGATGCTGCTCCCACGCCCCAACCCTCTTCTAGTGATATATCCCTTTCTACTGAAAAAAGAAAAAGTAAAAAAAAAAACTTTTTCTATCTTACTTTCAGAAACTTAGAGTGGGACCAAACGCTGTGTCTCTTCTCTACTTGGCTCAAGCCAGAGTACTTGGTTTTTTTTCTTATGGTAATTATTAAACCATCAGCAAGGAGGTACATCATTTATTAACCCCCCAGAGTTTCAGGCCTTACATCAAGACAAAGTCCTCCTGGACCTAGTTTCATTTTATACCTCCAAATACTGTCACAGGAACAGCGCATTCTCCTCTTAATTTGTTACAGCTCTGCAGTCCCTAAGGTTTGCCATCAGATGTCCCACTGGTTGGGGAAAGAAAGACAAAGCTCTTTCAGTCAAAGTTAATAAAGATCTTTTTTAGTTTTCAATTTAAATTTCCTCTTCTTATGTGAGGCTAAAGCTCAGGGTCATATCAAACTAAATTGGGAGACAAATATTTCGAAGGATTTGCTCATTTTCTCAAATCTTAAGCAATCTAATACCTCACACTTGATTAGGTCAACTGTCATGTAATTCATGATAAATCTAAACATTATTTAACACTTTTTAAATATAATCCAGATGCACAGGTTTTAAAAGATATTTCAATCAACAGTTCCCATCCCCCTCCTCTCCAGAGAGGCATTGTGGCCGATAAGTGCCCTTATATAATTCCAAGATGTATATCTAGCTCCAGCCACAAAAGCTAGATGATTTTCACCCCATCATTATCTCTGTCAGCCTTTCTCAAGCTACTTCAAAATAAACACATATTCTAAGTAAAAGTGCTGTTTTTACTGTTAGGTACAATTTAAAGACTGTATCAAATTTTCATCAGCCTATCCCCAAGTTATTCCAAATAAACATACAAATCTAGTAAAAGTATTGTGTTTGCTGTGCAAATTGCAAATGCAACTTTAAGACAGATTCCTTCACAGTCTGTACCCATCTTCCCGATAAAAACTTTGAAACTCCCATTAGTGCCAAACACTCTCAAGAGCAGTTCTATGGTTTACTTCTGCATTTTTCTGACATAAAAGTACTGGGCGTGTGACCTGAATTCACATTACTTAAGTGGTGTAAGCATTTTTGTAGCCAAGAAACTGACATTAAAACCAGTCCACTGAGAAACACAGAGCCCTGGCGAAGACTTAGACAAAAGTACCTAATACAGGTACCTCCTCAACCCAAAGTATAAACAAGGTTCCCCCGGGGAAATAAAGCCAATTAAAGACAAGCTAATAATCCAAAATTGTAAAACACACCGGGAAACCCACAGCCATGGAAAACAAACACAATAAAGGGAAAATTTATAGCTTGGAATGATTGAGACAATAGAACGATCTAAAATGAAATCTTCAAAATAATATGTTAATAATGTTCTACAAGGTAAACGAAGGAAAAGCATTAACAAGACAAGACCAAGGTGTGATGGGAAAATAAAAAAGAACAGGCAGACTTGAGGAAAGAATAAAACAAAACAGAACTAGAAGTGCAAACTACTATGGGCTGCATGTTTGTGTTCCCCCAAAATCCAATGTTGAAATCCTAACCTCCAAGGCGATGATATTAGGAGGTGGAGCCTCTGGGAAGTGAATGGGTAGTGAGGGCAGAGCCCCCATGAATGTGATTAGCGCCCTTATTGAAAAAAAACAAAAAGGGAGGTCCCAAGAAAACTCCCTTGTGAGAGCATGTGAGGACACAGCAAAAAGACAGCAGTCCTTGAACCGGGAAGTGAGCCCTCATCAGTCACCTGCCGGCACCTGGATTTTGGATTTCCCAGCCTCCAGAACTGTGAGAAATAGATTCACCTTGCTTATAAACCACTCAGTTTATGGCATTTTGTTATAGCAGCTCAAACAGACCAAGACAAAAACCACATTCATTGAAATAATCAATTGATGGCTTAAACAGTACACTAGACATAACAGAAAAGGAAATTAGTGATCTGGAGGTAGAAAGCTAAGGCAATCATCCAGAATGTGAGGAAATAAATTAATTAAGAAACAAAAAAAGGATAGAATGAGAAGCTTTAGCACAAATATAGATTTTAGAAAGAGGGGAAGGTCATTGGAATGAGGTGATATTCAAAGAGATAATGGTGAAATGTTTCCAAAAATGAATAAAGGAATGAGTCATTACATTTTAAAGGTCACAGTGAGTACTTAGCAGAACTTTTTAAAAGACATGCATCGCTGGGTGAGGTGGCTCATGCCTGTAATCCTAGCTCTACGGCAGGCCAAGGCGGGCGGATTGTTTGAGCTCAGGAGTTCGAGACCAGCCTGAGCAAGAGCGAGACCCCGTCTCTACTAAAAATACAAAGAAATTAATTGGACAGCTAAAAATACATAGAAAAAATTAGCCGGGCATGGTGGTGCATGCCTGTAGTCCCAGCTACTCGGGAGGCTGAGGCAGAAGGATTGCTTGAGCCCAGGAGTTTGAGGTTGCTGTGAGCTAGGATGACGCCACGGCA
>CAUYSK010122066.1:0-36258 GCA_963575035.1 Avahi laniger
GTGCCTAGCCCTGGGGAATGGGTCATGACTATTCTAAGCCAATTAAGGTCATTCTTTTTTTTCATTTTTCTAAATTCTCTGCATCATGGCCCAGTTCTGGCCCATGAAATCTAAAGAGAAGACTTCTTAGGCATTTCTGGGAAAGTTTTTTAGACTCCGATAACAAGGAAGATGCAATTGGCTCCTCCCCTTTCTTTCTTCCTACCTCAGATGCAGACATGATAGCTGGAACTGTAGCAGTCATCTTATAACCATGAGGCAAAGGCCAAGAGACTCAGACACCAGTCCTGACATCACTGAGCTGCTGAACCAAGGCCAAAGCTTCCCACATCCAGACTTCTTATTACATCAGAGAAATGAACTCTTATTCTTTCAAGCAGCTGTGGTCAGGATTTCTGCTTCTTGTGGCCAAAAACTATATTACCACCACCAAGCTTATTGCAACACAACACGCAGTCAGTGCTCTTCTTCCACCTAAACCAGAGGAAACTGCCACAGCAGTTCTTCTAATGCTTTAACAAAACCACCTTTTCAAAATTATATGTAGTGAAATCTAGGGGAAATGTTGCCCAAATTCACCAAAACAGCCCAGCTTAATAGGCATTATAAAGATATTCTGGCTAGAAATGCAGCTTGTTATAATGGAACAATCACTGATGTATGAATCAGGAACAGTAAATTCAAGCCCAGCTCCCAGTAACATGGTCACTATTTTTCTATGGGCCTCATTTTAGCATTTATAAAATAAGAGAAGGCAGCACATGGTGTCTCATGCCCGTAGTCCCAGCTACTTGGGAGGCTGAGGCAGGAGGATCGCTGGAGCCCAGGAGTTTGAGGCTGCAGTAGCTACAATGACGCCACTATACGCTACCTGGAGCAACAGAGCAAGACTGTGTCAATCAACCAATCAATCAATAAATAGGAATTAGACTATATAATTCCTGGGGTCCCCTTAAGATGTGACATTCTATGTAAACTATAAACTGAAATAAATTATTTTAAAAGCTCACAAATTTCTTCTGTGGCTTCCTAATTCACTGGCTGCTTTCCAACCACTATAGTTGATATTCTAATGCCTTGGATAAGTTTGAAAGGACAAATCCATGTACATTTGCTCATAAATATGTCCTCTCTTTTCAAAGTGCATTGGCACAGAGACAGTGGCAGCTTCACACCATGGAAAAGACGGATGCAACATGGAATCCGAGTGTGTTCTCCTGGAGGCAAGTACCTCCATCGTATAGTGTTGTTCCTCGGTACCCAAAGACTCAGGCTTGCCATCTTCCAGAGATGCTGAAGCAACCGGTCCATCCATCGGTGGATGGACCGATTCCACGTCTCCCTATATTCATCCTTTTCATGTTAGCTAGCTATCCATCTTCTCTCTTTAAAATTACCATGATCTTTTTGTGCTCCCGACCTTGATCTTTCACTAAAGGGAAATTAAACTATCTACAATAGATGGCTCTCTCAGTACTTAACTCTGTGATGCTGCTTGCATATTCATTATTGTCCAGGCTGCAGTGTTTTATCATACCATGATTTAGCTTGTTTTGTGCTGTGTGGTGAATTCTAAACTAGACAACAGGGCTGAATAATTTGATAGGCTTTCAGGAGAATACTCAAATGTCTTTCTTTTATCTCCCTCCCCAACTCACACAGACCTATACACATGCACTTAAGTCCTCCTAAAAATGTAAAAGAGATTATTAAACAGGTTTTTTGTGAGCATCAAAAAAAGACACTGATCTGTGGCATCGACATAAGTCAACCATAAAGTAGTCACGTTCTGGGCCATTCGTTACATGAGATTTTTAGGGCATGTGTCTTAGGAATTTGTCGTGAAGTTCTTAATTAAGGAAATCGTCCACAGTCAAAGTGAGAGGGTGAACTAACCAGGTGGGGATTTGGTCTTGCTGCTTTTCAGTCATGTTAAATGGTAATATGGACACTGGGACTCTTAAAGGACACCTGCTTCTGTATATGGAGGGACAGAGCTTGGTAAACCAACGTACAGCCTTAATTGACAGAGTAAACCCCCATCCAATGCCCACCATGCATAGGTTCAGTGTGTGACATGCTCTGGGCATCAAAGATGAATCAGACTTTGTCCTGAATTCGAAGATATCACAGTCTCATAGTACACAGACAAACACCGCAGACCACGGTATGCACATTTCTATGGCAATCTAGGCTCCACTGAAAGGGAAGGCTCTGACTCCTGCCCCTGAGAATTTGCTAGTCAAGCTTGGGAGATGAAGGTACATTTGACATGACTATTAAGGAGAGAAGAGGGGACCGTGGCTGCTCTGAATTAGGAGGAAAAGGGCATTTGATTTGAGGGTAATAATATAAGAAAAAGATTGAACACGACATGCTCATGGGAGAGTCAAGGCACAATGTTCCTTCATCCATCTGTTCAAGTCAATCACTTAACAATAGGACACAATTATAGGCACTGATTCTATAGTGAAGACTTAGATATCAGCCTCTGGCCTCATTAAGCTCACATTAGAACAGAGGATATAGACAAAACAATTAATTACAAAGTCCATCTTTTTATTATCTTTTAAAATATAATATTTGATACACCCCAAAATAAGTCTTTTACATATACAACTTATAAGGCATTTACTGAATGCTGGAGAACTCACCACCTAAACCAAGACTAGACTTACACGTACTTATATGAATGGTTTAGTGCTTAATTATATTTGGGAGGAGTGTTCAGAAGGAGTGAATCATGGGGAGACTTGGCCTATTCTGTGGGGTCAGAGAAGGCTTCCCTACAGTGCTTGCGTGGAGCAACAGGATATATGTGCAGGCAGGGACTCTGAACAGCAGCCAGGCACAGGACTAGACTGCATAATGACAAAAGTAGTCGTAGCAATAATAATAATAGCAGAAAGCTGCACATTCTACTAAACACTGCATATACCTATTTGATCCCTTCGACAAACCTATAAAGCAGATCTTGCAGTTGAGGAAACTGAGACCCAGCAAGGTGGAGTGAAATATGCAAGGTCACAGAGCTGGGAAATTGTGGAGCTGCTGTGTGGCGAGATAGGGCAAGAAACGAGAAAAATTACATTTGCTGGCTTAGCAGAGTGAAATTTCTTTCACTTGACTGTTCTCTAAATGATGCCCTTACAAATACATATTTATTCACTAAGTCTATCCACGGAGCATCTCATACAGGGCACTACACTGAGCTCGGAGAAGATGGTCTAACTCCCAGGGCAGATGGACCTTTAGCTAAATTTATAGCCAATTAGTGCTGGGAGCCAATAGCATTTCCTCCTATGAAAAGTTGAGTTAGTTTTCCATCAAAATATTATTTAATGGCAAGACCCCAAGTGGAATGTTCCAGAAGACCTTTAGCAATAGTGCACTATATGTTATTTAAACTAAAAACAATGCTGTGAGAAATTGCACTTCAGCGTGAGCTGCATCAAATGGAATTGGCCAGCTGCAGAGGAGACATGATGATTGAAATATTTCCCAGACTATTACATCCTTGAAGGGTTTAAACAGTGAGGAGAAAGACAGGGAAGGGGAGGAGGATGATTTAGGGTGGTGCATTTAAGAACAACAGGATTAAATTAACCTTGGGGAGAGGGGTAGTGGGGGAGGGTGGCCGGGAGAAACATTATGCAGGATGCAAGAAACTTCCGGAAGGAAAAGTGTGCTGGGCTGCACAATCTTCCAGCCCGGCAAAATAAGCAAAGCCATCTATCATTAGAGTCATTTACAAGCAAACTTGACAAATTGCTGAGAAAATATATTATGGGCCACATTCCTAAACAGTCTTAGGAATGGACAAACTAATGGGTCTTTTCTATCCCTAATTTGGGAAAAACTGATCATTCACTGAGATGGGTTTTCCTGCATCATTGGAGCCTCTTTTCCTTCACTTTAAAATGGTGTCAACAAATAAGATACCCCACTTGGTGTGTGGGTGTCCTATCAATTATAGCTCTAATAAAATTTCTACTCAGGGAGGGACGGATTGCATTACAATTTTAAAATGTCTATTAACTGAACTATCATATTAATAAGGCCGGCTTCTTAATCCTAGTTTACTTATAATTTTCAGTCAGGCTGCGGAAATTCTAAATTACATAAAGCAGCCAAAAGATTAAAGAAAACTTCCAGAATTAAAACCCAGCAGACCTAAACATTTATTTTCTCAGCCTATTGAGAAAAATCAAAGTGTGCCTGTCGGGGAAAGGGCAGATGTGATAGTCCCAGCTCTGCCAGGCCTGGAAATCCGCTTTAAACCATCCTCGGTGCTTTGCTATTCCCCAAGCTCCGGATTCACATGACCAGAATTAATGTCTGTGTGTTGCTGCCCCCTGCCGGACATATGGAACCCATGTTTGTCTAGGAGGGCTCAAGAAAATACCATTTGCAAATTTCAATTACTTTGCAATTCCCTTTCCTCCCATCCCCCACTGAAATAGCACTCCCTCAAAGCACTCTGTTAGGAGACCATTCCATCGAGCTAACGGGCAAACATTCCTTCTAATGCAATTAGTGGGCTTCCTCATACAGTAACCCGAGTGACCCTCCATCCGCGTGGCTTGCCAAAGGCGGTGGAAAATATGAAACACAGCGTCTTTATGGAAATACTCCCAAGGACCCCTTTATGAAAATGCTCCCTTGAATTAACATTAATTCAAGCAGGAGTGATTTCCCCCCTTCCTTCGATATTTGTGTACGATGCCTCCTGTTTTGCTGTGAGGCCGCAGCATCCTGGAGACCAGCGCATCTCAAATGCCACTATAGATGGAGGCTCTGACCAAGCTCCTGAGACTTTGGAGCTGTCAATGAATTCCCAGGGTCTTGGGTGCCCTGAAGCCTGGTGGGGTTCAGGGTCTTTTATTTTTTAAGCAGACTTCTAGAGCGCAGCATGATTCAGAAAGAGCAGAGGGAAGGAAGAAAGTAATTTCATTCGGGATGACCGCATCTCCACTGTGCTGGGTGGCAGGAGCAGTGGGTGGGCGAGCCCCAGGCCACCACTCTTAGGCAGCTGACATATGCCTCATTGGTCAGCTCTTAGTGTTTTGTCCATGCCAGCTGTACTGGGCCAAGACTCGTGGTCTCAGGGCCAATCTTAGCAAAACCCTTCCTGCAACCTTGCCCACGTATTTCTCTCTCAGAGTTTCTCTGCCTGTTCCCTGGTCTGTCCAGTTCTCCCTCCACCACAGCCGGGGTCCCCCCTGGCCCATGTGCCCTGGGGTACCCCTTGCTATAAACCAGTGGTTCTCAAAATTCACTGGGGATTGTTAGAAAGAAATGCAAATTCTTGGGCCCCAGGCCAGACCTACTGAATAGGAAACTTCAGGGCGAGCTCCAGCATTCTGTTTACCAAGCCCTGAGCCATTCTGATACACACTCGAGCTTGAGAACTGTTGCTATAAACTAATTCCATTTTTCTCCACGTACCAACTCCCAACCAAAAATGTCTCTTGGCTATGTCTCCTTAATGCTAATGGAGAAAAAAACTAAGGAGTCTGACAATTATTCTTCTCATGCCAGTTATCGATGCCGATAGCCTGCTCATCTCTGGCGGCCTAGATTGAATGGGAAACCTCTTGGGAAACCTTCCCCTAATCCACCGGCCTCTGGCCAGGAAACCCAGTCATGCCCTCTTTCCTGTGTGAGTCTTCCATGCTGGGTGACAACAGTCCTCACAGAGTCTTATTGGCCCTTGTTATGCAAAATTAGTCTTGGATCAGCTTCATTTGCATCCCTTGGGAGTTTGTTAGAAATGCGGGATCCCAGGCCCCACCCCACACTGACTGACCCGAATCTGCATTTTAGCAAGATCTCCAGCGGAGTCCGGTGCATTGAAGGTGGAAGAAGAGTCATCATAGTCAGGTGCTTTCTGCCTGTTACACACACCCCCCGTGGATCATGAGGAGGCTTCAGGGTGGTCTGAGTTTCATTCAACCCTGGGTCTTTGGAGTTGACTAACAGAGCCGGATAGACTCACTCTTAGCATTAATAAGCATTTGGAGAGTGAATGACAGGAGTGAATGAAGGACTTCTTGTTTAACTAGGGATGTTTGAAGACTAGAATGACTAAGTCGAGGAATAAAACTCTAATAGTGTGTTTTCAAGCACCATGGTGCACAATGGAACCTGAGAGAGTTCATGGATGGGGGCCCTTAAATCACATCACATCACATTTCCAATTACAGGTGACGACTACTTGGCGTTTGTTAAAGCAGCTGCCTCGCAGGGACTGCCTGGCTGATTTCTCGCCCTCTCTGGAAAGGGAGTGAAGACCTGTCAACTTAATAAGTGACTCTGCTGTAGAACCTAGAGTGGTCCAAAGTGAGGGAGCCAGAGGATGTCACTCCTGGAGACCTGGCCCTGCCATGGCACAGAGGATTGGCGAACTCCACAGCCCCACCCATCTTGGCCCCAGAGGGCAGATCAGACACCAGAGCCCAGGCTTTGGACCATGCTGTGAAGTGCTAGCATAGTCTCCAGACCAAGCACCAGTTCCTCTCCCCCACCTGCCCTCAGCATCCCTGTATTTATGTTGATATTGACGTGGCTGTTAGGACCTGACCTCAGACCAAGTAACAGGGACCTACACAGTTTCTATTTCTCTCATGAAAAGTTCACATAGGTAAGTGACCTCAGGAGTCAAGTGGCCCTGTTCCAGTGACCACCCCGGTTCCCCATCCTTAGGATGTCATCTCAGGCACATGGGGGAGACTGGACACCCACCCCACGCTGGGGTCCAGCGCTGGGAAGGTAGAAAGAGGAGGAGGAAGGCAAGCAGCACCCTTGTGAGGATGGGAGCCTGATCTGCGCACTCACTTCTGCCCATACCCAGCTGGCCGGAACTCAGTCACTTGTCTTGCCGGGCTGCAAGGGAGGCTGGGAAGCACAGACTCTGGGTGGCCTTGTGCCCAGCTCAGATAAACGGGATTCTACTACTACAAGGAGGGAGAGAAGGATGGATGTTGAGGGACATTCTCTACCCATAGAACACGCTTCTGTTAGGTGAGCCACTGGGAGCTTGGTGTCTCCAGGATTTTTTGTTTTCTGTTTTGTTTTTTCGATGCTGTATAATGGAGAGCAATGGCTATGAAGGATGTGGAGGGGACAGATCAGACCACACTGTGCACAACCCACCAGGTCTTATATTAACAAGTACTGAGCTTTGTAGCCTCTGTGCTCACAACACTTCCATACACACACACCCTTAGAACATACAGATTTGTGGATCTTCTCCACACTTGAGGTTTGTAAAAGAAAATAAAATTTCAGGACCCTCTAAATTTAGTATGCCGAGGGAAAAGTGAAACCGTGGAGACTGAGTCATATAGTATGTTAGCAATTCCTGCTTCTTAGATTATAGATTAACTCTCTTCCTCATTGTTCTTCTATAAACGACAAGGAGAGACCAGAGACCAGGCCTCCTCCCCTTCCAATCAGTGATCTTTGTTATAGATTAACTCCTCCTTTACTGTCCTTTCCCTAACTCGTACCAGATCTTGCAAAAGGCCCCATGACTGTTACATCTTCAGTGTGGAATGTTGAAAATATCTTTCCCAAAAAGAGCATCTTGACTAATCAGATTGCTGTAACTATGCATTAAGCCTTACTTGGATGTTGAAATTCTGTTAAGCTTCCCTAAACTTTGTCTATGTAAATGATCCCAACCTTCTACTCTGTTGGAACATTGACTTCCATTCCTTGGAATCTGTTTTCTAAGCAGAGCAGCCACCCTGTCCTCAAACTCTGCATTTGAATAAACTCTCTTTAAACTAGCTTCTGGCCCTTTTGATTATTTTAGGTCGACAGGTTTCAGTTTTCCATCTGGGTGACAAGATGACTTAGTTCCTCAGCTTCTTCCTCATCATCCTCTCTAGGCTAAGGTGGGCCAGATTCCCTCTCCCCTTCCAGCCTCCTCTTCCTCCTCCCTGCCACTCCCAAGACCCAGCATTTCCATCATCTTTTGCCTAAGGGGCCATTTCACAGTCTGGCCTGGGCCCCTCTGATGTTCCACTTTCTTTCAATTTGCATCAGGAATAAATGCATCAGCTCTGTCCCTGGAACTACCTGGGCCCACAGAGGCACTCAACATTCATGAGAGAAGATAACCTGAACAGACGAATCAAGACCATTTCTAAAGGAACAACTGCCCAGCTACAGCTTTTACTTGAGGATGTTTCCCAGGCAACCAACCATCCTACCCACCTCCCCCATACCCCTGTGGAAACCACAGCCAGCCCTGTCCACTCCCCTCAGGCACAGACATGTGGCCCTAGACCATCCCTGCAGAACTCCAGAGATGACATGGATGCTTCTGGAATCCCTGCCCACCCAAGGCTTTCACATTTGCCCTCCCTTCCCCTCCCACATTTCTTCCTTCCCCTTCTGGGTCTATGATAAGAAGTGCTACTTGCTCTTGCATTTATCATAGCAGGCTCATAACATTTTCTAGAGGGAGGAGCCTTAGACACCAGCTATTCCGATCTTCTTGGGTTACAGAAAGGGAACTTGAGGCTCAGGGAAGTTAAAGAATTTGCCCGACATCACACAATAGTTACTGGTAGATTGGGGATGAGGCACCAAGCTTGCCGGCATCCACCCAGCATGGCAGGCTTTCTGTTCTACCTCGTTCCTTTGCTCATTTCATTCTGCCTTTGTCTATTCCTCTATCAGGGCAGCTGGCAGTGACAGCAAACGTTTACAGAGTGTTTCCTGTGTCCCAGACAGTGTTCCTGGTGCTCTGAACATACTGTCTCACTGACGCTTCCAATCCACCTGCTATAGACTGAATATTTGTGCCCCTAAAATTCTTATGTTGAAACCCTAACCCCCAAGGTGACGGTATAAGGAGGTGAGGCCTTTGGGAGGTGATTATGTCAGGAGAGCAGAGTTTCATGAATGGGATTAGTGCCCTTACAGAAGAGGCCCCAGACAGCTGCTCCGCCCCTCCACCATGTGAGGGCACAGCAAGAAGGCATCTTCTGTGAACTAGAACTCGGGCCCTCGCCAGACACTGAATCTGCTGGCACCTTGATCTCAGGCTTCCCAATCTCCAGAACTGTGAGAAATGCATTTCTATTGTTTAGAAGCCATCTCTGGTGTTCTGTTGTAGCAGCCTGAAGGGACTAAGACACCACCCTATGAAGAGGATATTACTATGGTCTGCATTTTGCTGATGAGGTCCCCAAGGCTTAGGATGCATAAGGAACTTGTCCACTCCGCACCCTGCACAGGTGACTGTGACAATCAGTTGTAAGCCCTCTGCCCACACCTCACCCCAAATCACCTCTGCCTCCTCTGCTGCCTTTTCTTTTGGGGGTTACCCACACTCCTGTTTCTCCCGCCCCCTGGGTTTTCAGTCTGGCCTGAAACTCGGTCAGCACTGCCTGCCTGCACCATTCTCCTTCACTTTTCAGGTGTCAGTGAGGAAGGGGAGAGTTAGTGACGTGGGAAATAGAAAACCATGGAATATGTATTTCTTTTCCCTGGGAATTCAGGGTATGGTTTTATTTTCCAGAAAGTCTATTATCTCAAGTCAGGATAAGATTGGTTACAGAAAAACGGATATGGCCCACGTCTCTCTAGCTGGTCCCAGTTCCTAGAGGGAAGCGGCCCCCAGGAGGCTGAGGGGCAGGGCAGGAGGGAGCCACCGAGCAGATGAGCGGCAGGGAAGTCTGGGGTTGGCCACCTGCGTGGGGGCACTGCAGTTGGATAGATCCCTGGGGTTTGCAGAGATTCTTTTCCTTTCAAAGGCAGCTCATCTGGAGGAGAGAACCCAGCCCCAGCCCAATTCCCATTTCATACCATGCTCTGAAACGAAAGGATGTGGGTGCCCCACTCCCAGGTCAGCCTGCAAACTGGCAGCTCTCGGCCAGCATTTCACTGCGATAACAAGATCGCCTGTAATAGCACTCTTGCAGCTGATGGGCAGCGGCTGAGCTAAAATTACAAACCCACCAGCCCAGTGGCCAGGCGAGGGCTGTTTTAACACGCCAAAGTAAAAATGTTCCTTGCTGGGTTTCTCCCCCACCCGTCATTCTAGCCAAGCTTCTGCAAGGTGATGCTCCTATGTACGGCTCACGAACACCTGCAACCCTGAGGCCCGTGTGGCAGACCGGGGTCTCCAGCAGGAGTCAGCGACAGTGCCAGGAATGGGGAAACTGAGGAGGCGGCAAAGACACTCCAGCCCCTGGGCGGCGCCTCTGTGAGATGGAGACAGCTTCCCTGACCACCGCTCTCCCCAAAGTCCCCTCTCCCTCCTTCCCTGGTGCTTGGGGCCCTGTGCTTCCTTCCTGCTCTCACACCCAACTCTCTAGGGAGCCCCCGCTGACAGCTTCAGCAGGCCTTAGCGTGAACATTTTAAGTTTTATATTTTGCAGTGGAAGGAAAAGTTTTCTGCATATGTCAGAGGAGTTTTCAGCACCTGCGGATGGGAACAATAAGTTCGGGAGGTGGAAGTACAACTAGTTTGGGAGATAAAAGAAGTAGGATGTGAGTCAGGGTAGATACATCAATTTCCTTGGCCCTCCTAACGTCAACGTCCTTTTTTCCTGCTCATACATATGAGAAAAAAAACTCTCATTTTGGCCTCAAGTTTTCCCCATCATAATTCTTTGGATTGGGGTTAAAGATTCCTCCCCATAGGCATCTGATCAGCCCGCAATCCTGGTGGCGTCGCCCATCCCATGAGCTCCTGCAATAAGAGCTTGCCACACCCCATCAGAAGATGGGGCCAATTTTCCTTCCCCATCAAATCTGGGCAGGCCGTGTGACCACTCTGACGGCCAGAGGATGCTCTTGCCTCCCCAGCTCAGTTCACTGGATCAGAGAGGAACCACCCAGCCAACGGCTCCCCAAATTCCTGACTCACAAAATTGTGAACGAAATAAAACTGTTGTTTGAAGCCACTACTTGGGTTTGGGGATCGTTTTTTAAGGAGTGCTATGTAGCCAGAACAACTCTGCTACCCCAAAATATTCTTCCTAAGAGTCTAGCATGTTATTTGAACACCCTCCATTAGTCACTCTCTGGGTTAAAGCACAAAGCACCCTTGCTAAAGTGTAAATGGTGTCCAGAGATATAAAACCTAGAGCTTGTATATCCATTAATACTGGAGCACAGTCAGGGATGGTTAGGATCTAGTAGGGCCCTGAGCAAGTGGGACATTTTCCCCACACACCCTGTTGTGAGGAGGCAGGAGAGAAAGTCCAGTGCATGTGGGTGCTAGGTGCAGTGAACAGTGCGGGGTACTAACCCCTGCAGGGGGTGCAGTCATCCAATAAGGCCCAGAGGATGCCGCAGGCAACACTGAGCCCACCTTTCCTGTAAGCCCGTGTTGAGCTGTTTCTCACATTAAGAAAAACACAGTTCTGAATTGAGTAAAAGTTTCCACTGGCCTTTGGCTGCTGGTTGAGCTGAACCTCGCCTGGACTTCAAAGATACCAGGGCTGGCCTTCCCCAGGTGGAAGGAAAACATTTACTTGGGAGCCTAGAGGAAGAAAAACTTTCTAGGGGGCAGGAAGGACCGGGAGAGGACCCCTCCCTGCTGCAGTTTCTGCAGGTCTGCAGTCCTTAAGGCGAGCACTCTTGGGGTCAGATGTATTTAGGAACTCAGAATCTTCCAGATTTCAGAAAGGTAATATAGTGCATCCACTGTGTGCTACAAAACATCTCCAACAATGTCTGGGAATAATCCTGTAATCCACCCCTCCCCCCACACACACATACGCGTGCACATGCGCGTTCCTGCAGCAAAGACATGAATCTGCACGCTCAGTGGGATATGTACCATAAATAGCTTCACGTCAGATTGGTCCAAGCTTTGCTGCCAGATAAGTTATAGTAAATTTCCAGTTTTCAGAACTTTTTGAGTCTAGGATCATGGACCTGTTTTGCTCACATGTGGTCAGTTTTCCTGACAAAGCCATCTGCCAAGATGTCATAGAGGAGGTTGTTTCCAAGCCAGATGCTGCGGGATGTTTCACGTCTACTGTCTTGGAGATTTATCTCAGAGGCTGCCAGGGGCTGAACCCCCTTCCGCTTGGGGCTCCCCCACTGGCCTGCTGCTCAGGCAATCAATGAACATGAGAGGACACATGTTTCCTGTCCCACACCTGCCCTGTGTCTCCAGCTGGCCTTGGGGCTCGTGTCTAGAATGTCTCTGTGCCTCCACGGCCAGCTAGGACTGTGCAGAGCACACGGTGAGCACTTGCTACACGTCTGAAGGCCAATGAGAAGTCCCATTTCTTGACCTTGTGATAACTTGGGGCAGAAACAACTGCAGTATTCATAACCCCATTCGCCCCTCAGTCACCCGGTACTGAGTCCTGATTGCGGGACAGCATCAAACTAAGATCTGTGTAGCATAAAAGAGGAGTCAAAGAGAGATTCATTCTGTCCTCGGGCAGCTTGGATACGTGCGTGCGAGTAATGATGCGAAAATGATGATGAAAGCCAAGAAGGATTAGCAAACAGAAAACATTCCTTACCAGTGATTGTACAGAAAATCCCTCGCGTGATAATTCCTTAATGCTGCCGCACCCATCCACTGTGAACAAGCCTGCAAGGGAGACATTATTGTCCCCGTAATACAGAAGGGAACATTGAGTTTGTCAACAATCCCACACTCAGTCTCCATGGCCAAGCTGAGCCTTCAACTCCATGCTCCAAATAATCCTGTGCTCCAAATGCAGAGATTTAAAAGCTATCCCAGCTAAAGGTGCGAATGAGGAGGGCTGGAGATTTTAAGAGATGTGGGAAAGAAACCCAGGGGACTTCATGGGAATCACGGCATTTGAACTGGTGCTTGAAGGGCAAGTAGGGTTTGGGCAAACCCTCAATCCTAGGGGCAGCTGATGGGGAGGGGACACGATCTAGTCAGGGGTTGCACAGGCAGAGATAGGGAGGCAGGAGAGCACTGGCTTCCACTGGGAATTCACACGGTCCAGTTAGCCTTGAGTGTAGGTTATATGAGTGATTGGCAGAAGGAAATGCCCCTCAACGAGGATTAAGGAAAGGAGAGTTTACCTGTAATGGCTTCACTAAAAAAATATTAATAATTACAACTAAATGTGACAATATATTAACATGTTACAGTTCTAAGTATATGTTATACTCTTCTCTGTGCTTTTGATATTTCTAAAGTTTATTTTAAAAGAAAGTTAACCAGTGGGCACCAGATTTTGGAGGTTCTTGCGTTCTAGGCTAAAGACTTTGGATTTATTCAGTAAGTTCCTGTGAAGGGACAGTTTTGTGTGGGAGAGACCAAATCACAGCTGTATTTTGGGAGCAAGATGCTGACAGTGTCATGTAGCGCCAGACTGGAGTGGACAGGAAGTGTTGGCGGGTCAGCGAGCACACCCACCTACAAGGAAACGAGAGACGCTCAGAGAAGAGCCGACACCCAGCAAAGGGCAGGGGGTAGCTTGTCCCAACTCCTGGCAATACGGACATCAGGGACAGCTGGGTAGAAGGAGGGGGACACTCTCTGCAGAGAAATGTCACCATTACTCCTAGGCGGGAAGGTGGGCACAGGTGTCCTGAGCTTATCGATGAAGAATCCAACAGTGACAGGCAGGCAGGCGACCCGTGGGTAACACGTCCAGGTAAAGCCTCATTCCATGAGTCATGGATTGATGAACAAAGTCCAGTGCGAGCTGTGCAATTCCCAGGGAAACCCAAGGCCCTCTCCGTGCCCCTCTTCACAGGTGCTCTGGGAGCTCTATCAGACCCCAAGTACTGCCACAGCAGCTGCTACCAATACTGAGGTGGCAGCTTTCTCTACTGAGGTGGTTCTCAAAGTCGAGCGAGCACCACAATCACCTGGAGGGCTGGTTACAGTAGACGTCTGGCCTCCACTCCCAGTTTCTGATTCAGCAGGTCTGGGGTGGGGCCCAGTAATTTGTATGTCTCGAAAGCTGCCAGGTGACACTGGTGCTGCCTGTCTGGGATCACTTTTTGAGAATTACTGCTCTAAAAACTCTGAGCATGGCCAACCTCTTCCCCTGAGCACTGGACACACAATACAATCCTCACTTAATCTTTACAAAGCTCCTGAAAAGCAGCTCCCCATTCACAGAGGAGGGAACCAAAGATCAAAGATGGCAAATAAATCACCCAAGGTCACACAAGCAGTGGGCGCAGGGCTGGGATAGGGCTCCTCTTTTTTCCACACCACTTGTTCTCTAAAGCCCACCCTCAGTGACAGCTGATAGAATTTCACAGGTGAAAGCTGAGCTGAACAAAACAAGGACAATGAGAATTTTTCACTGTGTTAACCACCTGAATTCAATTTAATAAACTTTGCTTTTTCCTAAGATAATCCCATATATTTTATGGATTCAGGAGTTAAAATGCTTTTATGAAATGATGATGGCAAGAGATGGTCTTTTTCTGTTACTTTTCCCCTTTTTCAATGTTCTTAGTTGGCCAAGTAAATAGGTGAAAATCTAATTTCAGTCCCTTTTCCCTCTTTCAAAAAAATTTCTGATCTGTGAAATTCCTGGCAAGAGAGCTCTGGCAAGCTGCCCCCAGCACCTGCGGCACCTGTGTTGTACAGAGTAGAGATGGCTCGGAGTGGCTTGTTACGTGAGTAGGTGGCAGCAAGTTCTTCGCAGGGCGCCATCCTGTACGGGGATGCCCTCCTTCCCTCAGGGTTGGGCCCATGCGTGTGGCTACTGGCGTAAGTATGTACTGATGTGGCAGCTACCAAGCAGTCCTCGGGCACTAAGAAAGGGCCACATCAATTCAGGTCCGTGCTATTTGCCTTTGTTTCTATTCTCAGGTGGTTGTTGGAGTCCAGGCGTAGCGGGTTAGTAATCCCACGTGGAGGCCCTTGAGTCAGAGAGACGGAGGCTCTGCTTCCTTGCCCAAATGTCATATAAACACATGGTGGCTTTCACTGGGACAAGAAGGCAGTGCAATGCAGGGGCTAAGCCTATAAGCTGCGGCCTCACACTGCCTACGGCCAAATCCCAGGCTAAATCTTACTGTTCCTCATGTTGGCCATGAAACCCTAAGCCAGCTACTCAATCTCTCTCCCTGGCTTAGTCCCTCTTCCAGTAAATAGGGCTAATAGAGTAGTTGTAAAGATGAAATGCATTAATGCCATGTGTCATATAGGACACATTTGGGTGTTGGTTTTGCTTTTATTCAGTTCTTCCCAATCACTCAGTAACTGATGATTAAACTAAATCCCTCATTTACTGATGTCTACCACCCTCAAGGGGGCCCAGGAGGCAGAGATGGACAGGACAAGGTCTTTCCTCTCTAGAACCTCCAGCAAACAGATAAACAAGTGATCTCATTATGGAGGAAGAACTATGTTTTCGGAAGCACTGGAAGGTTAACCTGGGAGCGCAGAGGGGCACAGGTGAGGGGCTTCCTAGAGAGGGGATGTGTGTGCTGATCATGAACGTCACAGTGTGGGGCTGGCCGCCAGGCGGAGGATGACCAACAAAGATTCCGCATCCCCCAGCGTGCAGGGGCCGTGGGGAAGGCGCTGGAAGTAGGAGAACCCCCATGCCACATTTTAAGTCACCTCTACAACAGCAACCATTGACTTGGCACAAAGGGAAGGGGAGGAAAACACGCAATATTCCCAGCTCGAATTATAAAATGATTGAATAATTTAAGTAGCTCTTCAGCGTTCATAATTATTGGAAGGGTGGGGGAAGAACACTTTGTTCCATTAGAGATATACACAGAAGAGGAAGCCCCATCATACGAATGGGGACACAGTACATTAAAAATGAAAATTAAGAATTGAAGAGCAAAACAATGGAATCCTGCCAGTTTTTTTTTTTATTATTGCTATACCAATTGCTAATCAGCATCCAATGTCACGTTGGCTAATTTGTTCAATAAGAGCAAAACAAAAGGAAAAGATCGCAGAGATGGAGATAGGCAACCAGTCTGGTGAAATCAATTCTGTGCAAAATGTCAGAAAGACCTTGACCTCTGGGGAGGTCAAAAATCCCCCTGGGGAATTGAGCTGAGGCTTTTTATTCTGATTGGAGGCCCATAGTCAGAAGCAGAGTGGGCAAGACCCATTAGGAGGCACACGGCCCCCTTCCTCATGGAGTGCATATTCTAGTGGTGGACACCATGAGCCAGCAAACAAGTAAATAAACAAACAAGGTCATCTCAGAGAGTATTAAATGCCATGAGGAAAATAAATTGGAACTCACAGGAAGACACTGGAAAGTCAGTTAAGGCCAGTTGCCCACCCAATATCTATTCCTTCCTTCCTTATTAGCAGAACCTCAAGTTTGTTGGGGTAACTTTTCCCAGGCTCCTCTACAGCTAGCAGTGCCCATGCCATAGTGCCCATGTGACTGAGATACAAGCAGCGGGTGCTGGGGGTGGCTGTCCAGGAAATAGACTCAGCAGCTTCTCCCTTTGCCCTTGACCCTTTGCCTTTCCCCTTTGTTTCTGCTTGAAAAGCGAAGTCATCTCGTGGCCAGGAAGACAAAGCCCACGTGCTAAAATAATGGAGCAACGGAACTAACGCTGATAACATTGTGATCTGCCCGGAATGGCCCATTTCCAGGCTTCCTGTTAGATGCGAGAAAAATAACTTCCCATCTTGGGTAGGTCACTGTTCTCTGAATTCTCGTCTACTCATATTGCAATTCTTAGCTGACACAGGTCCCCGTCTCTGGCCTTTTCCTGTGCATTTCTCTCCACCAGAAACTGGCAGAAACACGGCAGCTGGGGCTGGGCTCCAGGATCCTTGGGCCAGGTACACCTGATTCTCCCCCTCTCTGCTAAAAATGCTTCAGTGGCTCCCATTGCCATCAAGACGGACATTACATTCCTGACCTCTCAGGCATCATTTCTCTACCACCCCCCAAACACTACATTGCTGTTGGGACCCGAGACCTCATCAAAGTGAGCCAAGGCACTTGCACTTACCATGCGTGGCACGCAGGTAGGCCTCCGGGTGGAAGGGATCCTGGAGGAGGCGTTGGGCTGAAGGCCTGGTCTCCTCATCAGTCTGCTCTCGAGGCCGACCCAGCCGCCCAGGCTGACCCTCCCTGGGAGCTGACTGAGAAGAGATGTCCCATCTGCCTACAGAGAGGAAAGGCAGTGCCTGATCCCCAGAAACCACTGCCTCACAGGCCTGGTCCAACCCACCAGCCGACACCTGCTGAGTGTCCGCTGTCCATCAGGCGCTGCGCACGGCAGGAGGGACACAAACGTGAACACGGCGAGGTCTTACCCAGAGGGCAGATGGCGTTAGGGCTGATGCGCGTGCTCTGGCTGCAGGTATCATGGCAGTGAAGAGCAAAGGCATTTACCCTGCCAGAGTGGAGTCGGGGAGGCCTGGAGACGGCTTCCTGGAGGAGGTGGAGGCTAAACTGAGTCTTAGAGAGGAGGTGGACTGAAACTTGGTGGGGAGAAGCCTATGGGGAGAAGCCTAAGGAGAGGGGGAAGAGAGAAAGGATTTGGTTAGAGGGCGTGGATAGGAGTTGTAGGAGCATAAACTGTAAGTCAGAGGGAGGCAGGAAGGGAAGCAAGTCCACAGAAGCCGATCACAGAATGGCCTCATAGGCCTCTGTTAAGAGATCCACAGTCTCTAATCCGAGGGCAGTGGGCACCATTGAAGTGTTCTCAGCAGTGAGTGATGGAGTCCCACCTGCACTTTAGACAGGTCTCTCTGATGGCCGTGTGGAGGGTGAATTTGAGGAGGACAGGGCTGGAAACTGGGAGACCAGTCAGGAATCTGATCTACCCTGAGAGAAGAGAGGAGGCGGTAGCAATGAGGCCTATCAGAGGGCTCCGTGCAGACCAGCAGCTTCATCTGTAGCTCTAAGCATCCCTGGAGCAGGCGTCTTGGTGGCCGTCTCCCTCCTCCCCTGCCATCCCATTTCATTAGTGGGCGAGGGTCTCCAAGGGCTGAGAACCCCCAGCTCCAGACTTACATTTCACGGCTTCTACTTTGCAGTAATCAAGTTCCATGACAAAAGGAGTCCTTGCATTATGCCTCAGAATTCCTATTAAACTTTTATAATATTAAACAATTAAAATATTCTCCTAGATTTAAGTCTGCACTTTCTTCAGGAACATTGCCAATGAGACAAAATACTCAGTGGCTCCTTATTTCCCAAACATATATTTGACAATACGCTTCCTGCTCTGTTCGATATCAAGGAACTGGCACTAGTTGGAAGTCAGGACTAAAAAAATATACATGCATTTGTCATGGCAACAAATAATAACAGAAAACAACCTTCTTTTTTATGAGGCCACAACTGGTGAAGCCAAGCTCCGATAATGGGAAAAGGGATTTTTATGAGGGTCTATTCTGCCTTTATTAGTGTGGAAGGTGGAAGGTGACAGGATCGTGAGCCGATTCATAGAGATTATAAATTTGCCAATGATTTACAAGACTAACAGTGAAAATGAAAATGTAGCACCTTCTCCTGCTCGTAGCTTTCGCACGTTCTTCATCGCCACTGAGCAGCCAAAACCCGTGCCCACCCCCACAACCTGCAAACCCCAAAGAGGGAAGGGAAGCTCTGTGGCAGGTGGAGAAATTCAGTCTAGACGTTCCCCGTCCCATAGCCACCAGCCCCATGTTGCTACTGTTCATTTAAAACGAGGCCAGACTGCATTGAGATGTGCCGTAAACGTAAAATACAAGCTAGATTTTGAAGACTTGATACGAAACAAAAGAATGTAAACTATCGCATCAATATTATTATGTCGCTTACACATTGATAATAGTAGTTTGGATATCTTGCATTGGGTTAAGTAAAATATGTTAAAGTCGACCTCACTTATTTCTTTTCACTTTTTAAAAATGTGGCTACTAGTACATTTGAAATTACCTATATGGTTTGTATTATATCAGCAGTCTAGACCCCAGAATTCATTCAAAACTGATCCTGTCAAGGATCAGTTAGCCGAGGAAGCCCATCTCTGAGGACCCCTAACAAGTCATTGGACGTTGGCCCACCAGGGGACAAAGCTGTCACAAAGCCCATATACAGACTGGGTGAGACAACCCTTGAGGTCCCTCATCACCAGACCTCAAACGTCCGTTATCTCACAGTGCATGGAGGTTCAAGTTGAAGGCAATAAAATTCAATAACAATTTTTATAGTGAGCTGATTTTGCTGTTGCTCATTAGTAGCTGTAAGCGAAATTAATTTGAGCTTGATTGTCCCCTAATTGCAGAGGGACATAAATCCAGCGGAATGTGCTATTACGGATGACACCTTGATCCCGCACCATCTCGCACATCTGCCTTTATAGCACTCTGCACAAGTGGGGAAACCCCAGCTTTCGATAATTACAATGAAAATTACGATTATTGACCAAGAACATTACAATAGATGGTATAATGTGCTAGGTCATAACATATTTTCTCAGTAAAGCTATTGATCAAGTCTTCTGTGAGCTAATATGTTAAAGCCTCATTATTATGACTCAGGAAATTACTGACTGTTATTAAAGTGAAGGATATAAGTCTCTTACTGTGCCAATACATTTATGGAGCAAAGATAATTTGCCATTCTACCCAGACATTGCAGAAAGAACAAAACCCCTATGGACGTGTCAATGGTTTCCACATACCCCATGTTCCTGACTTTCTCCATTTAAATTTTGATCCATAACAGGTATTCAGCAGATGCTTGCTGAAAGAAGAACAGAGACATAAAGGAATAAAAAACATTGAAACAGAGGCTTGTTTCTGACTTGCCATCTTTGCAGGAAGCATGGCAAAAGGTATCCATACCTGAGTTTTACCGATTCCTTCAACAGTTAAAAACGTTTACTTGTAAAACTGAATTACCTTTAAAGGGAAAAACTGCCCACAAATGTAAAGATCAATAACATAATTCACCCCAACCGAGAAGTAAAAAGCTGTATCCATACCTACGCATTGCCTTCAAGCTGAGTCATTTTTTCCTTCCTCTCTTATAACTGGAGGGCAATGATTCAGATGAGATAGATTTAGCTAAAATGAGAAGGATCAGATTCTATTATGAAATCAATTTTGTCGTGACTGAGGGAGAGCTCCGGTCACATGCTACGTGGGGCGCTAGATAAGGGAAATTCAACCAGAATGCCGCCCTGACTTTCGGGGCTTCAAAGACAACTTTTAGAAGAGTGATACATTTCCAGGCACAAAAATTTTAAAGAGACAGTGAAAAATTTTCCTCACCTGTCTCTTCCTCCATTCCTCCCCCCACCAACTTCCCCACACCCCGAAGGGTAACTGCTTTTACTAGGGTCCTGTGTATTCTTTCAGGGTTTCTTTTGCTGGTATGACCCATTTAATATACATGGCATTCTTATTTTTCCTTTTTTTCACACAAAAGTAGCCTCATACATACACACACACACAGACACACACACACACACACACACAGCGATTTGGCCTTTTAGATTTAGTATCTTGGAAATTTCTTCATATTAATACATACAGAATGCCCATTTAAAAAAAAAAAAACTACCGTATTGTATCTCATTATAAAGTTAATTAACCAGGACCCTACAGATAGACATTTGTGTTATTTTTAATCTTTCACTATTCCAAAAATTTAAGGACTTCTAAACTAGCACTGGCATCACCCATACGAAATAATCTTTCTTTCTTCCTCCATTCCTTCCTTCTCTTTCTCCCTCTCATCCATGCTCCCTCTCTTCCCTTTCATTCATTCATTCATTCACTCTACAAACATTCGCCGAGTGTCTACCTGTGCTAGGTGCTGCACCAGGTGCCCCACTGAGCGTGCAGATTCTGTCATGTTGGCCCATCACAGGCTGGTGGAGGAAGGAGGCTACAGCTGGAAGCAGTGAGCGAGTCCCCACAACACGCTCTGGCTTTATCTAGGGGGTAACTGTAGGTACCCATGGGAGAACACCTTCCCTGCAGGTTATCAGAGTGTGCCCGGCTGAAAATGCAGAGAACTTCTGAACAAGTTGGCATTAGATGAGCCCCCACTCACATTCCATGTTCTCTGCTTTGTGCTGGGATATATTCAGGACAGGAAATGTCAGTTCTCAGCACCCCCATTCCCAGAGACACACGCCATCATTTTTAGGTAGTTCCCTGCCCCGTGTTGGACATCCAAGACTTCCTCCTGAGGTGCACCACCAGCCTGGAGCAGTATTCCATATTCCGGACCATTCCATTCCATTCCAGGCACACTGCTGCTATTGACTTCTGAGTGGGGCCTTCTCATTTCCCAGAGACCTGGAGTGTGCTAAGCTCTGAATTAGCCAGAGAATGTGCCACCTTCCTCAGAGGCACCACTTCAACTCTGGCAAGATGGCAGTGCACATCTCATCACCAAGAACTGTAAAGAGTGTCCAACGACACTGACAATTTCAATCCCTGAAAAGCCTGGTGAGCAAGAGGTGGGCACAGAAGTCAGCCTCCTCGGGCTGGCCAGGACCCGAGAAGTAGAAACAAAGCGTGAGGAAGAAAGTAGTATCTTTTCCTTCCCCATTGCAAGGTTCCTGGCTGAGTCTCCTATCACAGAAGACAGATTAACAAGAGAAAAGCAAAAAAATTTACTTACGTTTTATATTACATGGGAAGCTTCAGAAATGAAGACCAAAGACCCAGGGAAAATTGTGTATTTTTATAGACAGTTACTCAGAAGTTTGATTGGAGGATGAAAGAGTATGTTTGTAATTTCAAATATTCGAGTAGCTAAAAAGCGTATGATCGAATGGTATTAAACTGGCAGGAGGAATATAGCAAGGATCGTTTGTTCAGATTCTTCTTGGCCTGTGCCATATTCCTTCCCTCCATGTATAGAGCAGTACACCTGGCACATGAGGGCTGCAGGGAGAAAGCAGAGTGACCTTCCTGGGCTTTATGAACTGGGGCGAGGAGAATTCTAGTTTCTATGGCTTGCTTCAGGAAAAAGCAAGCAGGGAGAAGGTCAGAGAGACTTTCCTGCTCCTGTGGTCTTCTCAGTTTCCTTCAGCTTGTAATCCCGAGTATGCCAAGGTGCCATATTTCGGGATATCATGTTCCAATCTCCAACACATGGGACAGTTTTCTGGAAGGACCAGTGGGAGGGAATCAATAATCACTCAATATTCCACAAATACTTATTTATTGAGTGTATACTATATACCAGGCCCTGTTTTAGCTTCTGGGGACATAGCAGTGAACAAGACAAAGTCCCAGACCTTGGAAGCTTATATTCTTTTTAGACAGATGGTCAGTCACTACATAAATAAGAGAGCTCCTAAGTGTCAGCTGGTCAGCATCTTGCATGTGCTCAGCCACTGTCCACAGGTGGTCACTGTAGCCAAGTGAGAGTCAAAATGAGGAGAAAAGAGAAAGAGACAATAGTGCAGCAATGCATGTGTATTTTTTGCATACTTCAGGGTAGTGTGCATAGTAGACAGATTCCCCAGGCTGCTGCCATTAATTCCTTCCATCCCTGTACACACCTGCAGGTCCTCATGTCCAGAGGTGGAATCCATATCCCCTTCATTCTGCATTGGCTTTGGTGCCTTCCTTGACCAATGCAGCAGAAATGGTGCCATCTGACTTCCAAGGTTAAGTCATAAGAAGTCTTGAAGCTTCTACCTGAGACGTCTGGAACACCCACTCCTAGGACACTTCTTCTTGGAACTCAACAACATGCCACAAGGAGGCCACATATAGTGCAGATGTGTGATTGAGCTGTCTGGGATGGAACCAGCCCAGCTGAACCTCCAGATGATTGCAGCCCAGCTGACTTCACGTGGGGCAGAAGAACTGACCAGCTGAGCCCAGTCAATGCACAGAATCACGAGAGATAACAAAATGGTGGTTGTTTTAAGCCACTACGTTTTGTGGTGGTTATGTAGCAATAAAGAATGAAAACATTCATTGACAAGTCTAAGTTTCCCAGCCACAAAGAGGGACAAAAATAAGAAATACATGCATGCATGTGTGTATTGTATATGTATGTATGTATTAGAGCACGACAGAGAGCATCTGAATGCAGTGTACATAAATGTATGACTGTGCTCTGTATAATTACTCTGAGCCCACGCTAGTATGTACTTTATACTCATAACTTCACTCAGTCTTCACAACATTAACCCCAGAGCACAGATGAGGTCACAGAGCCTCAGAAAGGTGAGATAACTCGCCTGAGGTCTCATAGCTGGCAAAGGGTGGAGCAGGGATTCCCACCTGATTCGAAAGTAGGAATCCCCAATCTCTACTCTGCCTGAGGCAGTTGCACAAAGACAAGCCATAACCACCAAGGATGTCGAGAACACATCCACATGGGAAGGCTGGGGGTGTTAAGCGGCCATTAGAGAGTGCCGAGGGGAGGACTGTGCCCCGGTTACCCTTGTGGGTGCCCTCATTTCTCCATGAGTATCTCTCCCAGAATCCCTTAAATCTTCCCCACTACTGCCCTGGGGTAGTGTGCCCATCCGACTCCAGTTCCTCCGGGACTATTCGCCCAGCAGATGGTTCAACATTTCCCCTAACAATCTGTGTGCTTTAGATTTACTTACGACTCAGCAGCTCCTGCTAGGTTTACATGCACAGAACCACAGAGGCAAGAGTGAAGAAGTACGTAATTACCCGAGTCTCCCAAGACTGACAGCCCATTACAGAGAGGAAAGAGGGAGCCCTCAGGCTAACACAGGACCAGCTACTTTCACCCGGCAAGGACACGGTGTTTGTTTTGGGATTAGGGACTGGGGGTTGAGGATGAGGAAAAACAACCCACACACTGTGAGAGTCCGTGTGCTTTGTGATAAGCACACAGCATAGTGGTTCAGTGTATGGAGTCTGCAGCCAGGCAGCCTGGGTTTGGGTCCTTGCTTTGCTTCCACTGTGGTATCTCAGTTTCCTCATCTGTAAAATGGGGATATTAGCAATGGTGCTTGCCTCACAGAGTGGCTGGGAAGATTAAACCACTAACAGCAAGAGTGTTTAATCAATAATGCCTGGTACGTAGTACACACCAAATAAGTGTGTGTTGTTATTTGCCAAAACAGCAAATGGTCCCCCCACCCTAACATGGCTGCTTTAGGAAAAAGTAATCACCATCCCCCAAATATAACACTGCTTGGATTAGCCAACCCACAGGCTTGTTGAAAGAGTCCAGCGTTCTCCCTAAGCACTGCAATGTCTGACTCTCAACCCCTACTCCCAGTAATATGTAATCTTACCAACTGCCTTCAGCATTTTAAAAAATATTTTGTCACTTTTGTTTAGAATATCATACAGAACAGATCTGAGGCTTAAAATATTTCATTCAGATCAGCATAGTATTAAAGAGTGAATATTATAAATTTTATTTTTGCTTGTACTTAATAATATTCATAATATGTAGTCAAATTTTTACTTATTTCCATTTACCAAGTGATGCACACAGTTTCATTTACTCTAGATTAATTATGTTAGAAAAACATGATTTGTTGACAATAAATTCTGAAGTGTTATAATATGTCAGGTCTGGTTTGGGGAATGAATACATATTAAAATGCAGATTGAAGTTGAGCTATGTGGTGCATCGGAAACACAAACGTCGCTTTCATGTGATGCTGGGAATTCTTGTAACATTCACTTTAAAAGTAAACTCATTTATTTTTATAATTTTTGTGTTTTCCTTTAAGATAACGAGAGAAAAGAAAAGGTTTATGTTTTAGGATTTATTATTCATTTTACTTTTTAGCATGTCTCTGCAAATAACGCATTTGGGGGGAAAGAAACACTTTATTCTGAACAAATGAAAAGCCAAACTGGATATAATCATCACTCTATTTTCTCTTTTTAACACTGGCTTTGGGAGTTAAGGAGCTATCCCGATGCACTATGTTCATGCGGTTAGCAAATGAATGCAAGGCACAATCAGGTAAAGACCATCTTGAGGCACATTTGAAGAACTGTCATCAGGTTTATGTTCCTCGTTCACTTCATATACTCCAACATCAATGTTCCTTATCCATTTTATTAGACCTATTATGGTAGTAAAGCAAACAAAATAAAACCGTGAACAAAAAGAACTGAATACTACACAGTAGTCAAAACTGCAGAACGGTTCTCTGTGTGGCCTTGGACCGACCCAGTGCTCCTTCCTTTCTCACTTGCAGTTCTTAAGAATAATTGCAGAATGTGCTGGGTGTAACATACTGAGATAGGAGGGCCTGGCTGGAAGAGCCACACCCCAGCCCACCCCAAGAAACAGGATGTCCTTCAACACTTTAGCCCAGTGAGTCCCATATCCCCAGGGTATAAATCTTAGCGCAGGCTGCTTGGGGGCAGGGGGAACCTCAGCTGTGGTGCAAGTGGGGCAAGAGTGGGTGAGACCCACCCACCACAGACAGCTTCCTGCCCCTTGGGGGACTGGCCTGCAATGGATCCTTGGCTTGTGTTTTCCCTTGTTGCCTGTGTATAAGTAACATACCTGCTTCACGTAACTTGTGTGTATGTAACAGTTTTGTCTCACCAGACTCAGACAAGTTGGCAAGTAGTGCACAGTGAACCTGCTTCACAAAAACCATCCCAGTGGCTAATTCACAAGGAGTCCAAGTTCAAATAACCTGTCAGGACTATGCGTACAAACATCGTGACCAACGGATCCGACCATGAGCTCATTCACTTGCTCCACACCAATGGCCCCACTGGGCCTCTCAGTCATAGTTAGGAAAATATGGACCTAAAAAAGTTAAAGTTCCTGGTTAGGAAATGCCTCTCTTCTCCCTCCTTTGTGCCCTCTCTGCACCCATGGCAAACAGCTTCCTGAGAGCCTGTCTCCCACCAGCCACAAACTGGCCTCTCTCCTCTGAGCTTTGCCCAAGAATTTTCCATCTGGCTGCTTCAGGTCCAGGAGCAGATGCCTACAGACAGGTGCGTGCAGTGGGGCTGGGATGACCTATCATGGCCAGTGAGGAAAGAGTCAGAGAGAGGAAAGTCGCGGAGCCTGCGCCCTACCATGCCACCTGCACAATGCTCTGTGGCTTTTGGTTGTTGAAGACCTTCCAGTAGCCAGTTCCATGAGGCAGGGGTCATTATGCCTATTCACTGATGAAAAACCTTCAAGTCAGAGCGTTAAGGCATTTACTCAAGGCAACAACTATCCAAGGTTTTATTTTCAAAAAATTTTGAGCAATAAAAACATAGTTACAATACAATGTAGTAATATTCTTCAAATACTACCTATAAGCACATCTCTATATCTGGATCTATTCGGTGCCTGAGTTCAGACAGTGAGCAATCCAACAGCAAGGGCCACATGTGCACAGCCTGGTCACTCTGGATCTCCATGGAGCCCTCCATGTCTGCCTCCCCTCTCCCGGGGGACTGAGGAGCTTGCAAATTTAACGAGTAGTCCAAGCACCCAGAGCTCTGTACCCTGGTAGCTCTGGGTCTCCTGGCCCAAGATGTATGGACTGGTGGACAAGTGGGAGCACAAGGTCAGAGCAGGCATTTCTCTGTCCCAAGCCACCTGTGACCCATCCTCCTTCACCAATATTTCTGTCTGTAAAAAGCCTATCCTAGGCTCCCAGCATGGATGGCAGGTGTCAGTCCAGGATATGCTCATGGTCCAAGGTGGCAGGTGACTGCTAACTGCTCTAAACAGCAGCTGAATATAGAGACAGATATGATTTTTAGTGCACTTAACAAGATGCTACACTCTGCCTCTGGCTTGTGAGTGCCATTTAAATTCCTGGAACTGTTTGCTGCCAAATGGGTGGCTTTCTGTCTTTGCAGGGCGAATCTTCACCCTCTCGTTAGGAAACTTGCAAGGACCTGAATGGTCTCTGATTCTACTTACCCACCCAGCTGGGGCTCAGGCGAGCCCTCAGAAGCAGAAGTCTGTGTTCAACCAGGAGCCTCACAGTAGAGCCTTAATGTTGGCCTCAGGAAAGAATGGGCTGAGAGGCTCCTGAAGTGCTCAGATGAGCCTCTGGGGTTAGACTGTGTTGTGTGACAAAGAATTTGGCTGGCCTTTGTCCCTGGCTCCTGGGAGGGAGCCTTTAAACCCTTGGATTTTCCAAGCAGTAGGAGTGTCTTTGTTTATGCTAATGAGAGGCCTCACGGGTGAGCCCCTGGATAGTTTCTGCATGGGGCTGGCTGTGCTGGAAAGACCAGCCACGTGACTAGAGGGCCGGTGCTTTGAGCCATGTGTTATAAGATAAAGAGCTGGGGACTAGAAATTGAACTCAGTCACGTGGCCAATGATCCAATCAGTCATGCCTACATTTTGAATCCTAATAAAAATGCTGAACGCTGAAACTCACTAGCATTTCCTGGTTAATTGTCATGGACATGGAAAGTGACATGTTCCAAGCAAAATCACATTTGGGACCCTCCCTTACTCTGTGCTTCTCTTCTTTTGTCTGGTCCTGACTTGTATCACCTATAATAAAGCTGTGATCATAATTACAGTGCTTTCCTAAGTTCTGTTAGTTGTTCTAGTAAATTATCGAACCTGAGGGGGTAATGGGAACACCCAAATTTGTTGCCAGATGGTCAGAGGTGCGAGTGGCCTGGGAGTGCCCCCACCTACCCCGAGCTTGTGGCTGGTATGGAGTGAGGTCAGCTTTGTGGGGGGCTGTGCCTTGAACCTGTGAAATCTGACCTAATTCCAGGTAGTGTCAGAATTGCCTTGCAGATTGCTGGAGTTTAAACCCTGGCTCTGGGAAATTCTAGCTGTGCTATCTATCGGGGCAAGTTCTTATCTTTTCCAATCTTTGGTATCTGCACCGAAAACAATTAAGGAAGAGAACACATGGAAATGTTCAGAGCAGTGCTGACATCAGTAAGCACTCATCAGTGTCACCCGTCACTACTGAGACCCTATTTATCCAAAGGAAAAAGAAATCAGTGTATCAAAAAGATACCCACACCCCCATGTTCACTGTAGCTCTATTTCCAATAGCCAAGATATGGAATCAAGCTAAGTGTCCATCGATGGATGAATAGATAAAGAAAATGTGGTATGTATACACAATGGAATATTATACAGCCATAACATAATGAAATAATGGAATTTGCAGCAACACAGATGGAACTGGAGATCACGATGTTACGTGCAATAAGCCAGGCACAGAAAGGCAAATTCTGCATGTTCTGACACACGTGGGAGCTGAAAGAGTGGATCTCATGCAGGTGGAGAGTAGGATGACAGCTACTAGAGGCTGGGAAGGGTGTGTGCGGAGGACAAAAAGAGGTTGGTTAATGGGCACAAACATACAGTTAGACAGAAGGAATAAGTTCCAATGTTTGATAGCAGAGTAGGGTGACTACAGTTAATAAGAATGTATTCTATATTTCATGTATTCTGTATTTCAAAATAGCTATAAGAGAGAAATGCTGGGAACAAGAAATGTTCCCAACACACAGAAATGATAAATACTCGAGGTGATGGACACCGTAAATACCCTGACTTGAGCATTACACATTCTTGAGCACTTGAGCATTACATGCATGTAATATCACATGTACCCCATAAATATGTACAATTACATATCAATAAAAGTTTTAAAAAAATTTTTAAAGTTAAAAATAAGGAAGAGAGACCTGAGCTAGCACACTCAGCTGCCTTACCATGTGGTGCCCTGTGACACTCTGCAGAGTCCCTGCCGGCAAGAAGGCCCCCTTCACCTTGACTTCTCAGCCTCTGTAACTGTAAGAAATACATTCCTTTTCTTTATAAATAACCCAGTTCCAGGTACTCTGTTATAAGCACCAGCAAATGAACTAAGACACATGCCTATTTATTAGCATGTCACATGGAAACAGCTGGACAGATTTTTACCAGATTTGCAGAGAGATATTGAAGGAATCTGACTCCAAATATAGGATAGGATATAGATATACACATTCACTCTGCAGCATCCTTGGAGCACCTTGCTGTTTTTCTTTCATAACAAGAAAATGTTATTTTAAACATTTCGACAAATGAGTTCAGAAATTCTATATGTATTTGTAAACTGTGCTAAAATTTTTATGGGTGTGACAGGGAGTCACCAGATAGTCATTAATTCTTTTAAGTCATTGCTTTCATTCTATTTTATTTGGAAACACAAAATATGCCACACAAAATGCCATTTGTGGTAGCTAAAATTGAGAGGGGTAAAAAAATCGTAAGTCATTCTGAGGCGACACTCTGTGTGGGCCAGTTAGGAGGGACAGGCTCCCCTGAGGTGCCTGAAGGAAGAGCATCTCAGAGCTGGCGGGACAGATGTTCTCTGCGAGGCCTTCAAGCCAAGGAACATACGGAGCATCCCAATGACAGGCAGTCACCACCCAGAACTCCCAGAACCAGGGCCAAGTGACAACCTTTTGGCAGTGGCTTGCTCTTTCTTTCACAGGTAATGGAAACCAAAGTTCCACTGAGGGGCATTTTGTTGCCAATTAGGAGACACACAAAATGCATATTTAGGTGTCATGGCAAGAAGAAATGAATGATGGCTTTAGACTCCCAGTTTCTCAAGAATCATACATCAGTTTAATATCAAACATTTGACACAATCATCAAGCTCTGTGTTGTCACCATAACTGAAGTATGAGCCTACGGTGATGCTGATCCAATGATAAAGTCAGGTTGGAACCTGTGACGTGGACCCAGAATCCAGGTCATTTCCCAGGTAACAGCTTTGCAATTTCAACAGGTTAGAGTTTAGAGGAATTATATCAATATAATGTTATATATTATATTATAATTACATTAATATATTACCTGGGATACTGACTGCTAAGCCCTTCAAACGACTCCATTCTCTTTCAGACATTCGCAGACAAGATCTGTTTCTCAACAACCATCAGCAGGGCATGAGGGCAGCCTCTTCTAATGCAGGGACTAAGATCTGTTTGAGCTGCTTCTTTCTTGGGCTGCTTCAGGGTGAGCAGCAGCTGGAATTTATTCGTATGCACTCCAGGCCATGGCATAATAAGTAGGGTGTTAAAAAGGGCCTTGTTCCAAAGTGGGAAGTAATTATGACTCTTAATTAGTTATGACAATTACATAAAAGTCCCCTATGAATCTAACATTTGCCTTTTTGACCGTTTGCATAATGACATATGGGCAAGAAAGGTAAGAAAATGGAGTCTAGAAAAGGATCCTCTGCCCTCAGTCAGGGCTGGATTAAGAAGAGTTGCATTGAAGGTGGTGGTAGTCACATGAGTTCTTAAAATTGTCTTCCATTTGTGCACAAATTTTTCCCTCGGCCTCTCCCATCCACCAGAACCCACTCTTCCTCTCTCATTCAGCCTGTGAATAGGCCAATGAGGGCGAGTGGAGGTGGCAAAGACCCTAGAGGAAAAGATGGGAGACCCAAGACACCCTCAAGACAATCAACGCCATTTTCCCACTGCTCAAGGACGCCCATTCTAGGAGCCACGTGTTGGTCATTTGGAACTCATATGCAAATGAAGTGTTGACCCTTGCATGGATCAGCTCTGTGTGTGTGTGTGACCCTTGCATGGATCAGCTCTGTGTGTGTGTGTGTGTGTGTCGTGTGTACTCAGAGAGCCACACATCTGACCACATGCACATCAGGGTGTGCTCCTCTGTAAAATCTCAGCAGTGACCAGCTTAAAAGACCAACACTGAAACAGATGCACATACAAGGGTGTCATCAGATAATTATTCCTGTCAGGATAGCAAATTTCCACTGTGGTTGCATGAACATGAAAGTAAATTTGGAATACTAAACAGATATTTTAAAAATCAACGAAAGTCAGAATCTTTCCTTCCTGCCTCTGACATTGCCTTGTGCTCTCCACAGCCTGGGAGCTGAGTACCACTAACCAACACCACGGAGCTGTCAGAGCTCCCTAATCCGATGCACTGAGGCTGCTAATGGCTGCTGGCACCGGGCACGCAGGCCATATTGCTGCGATTCCAGGAGGCCGGCAGCCCAACTGCTGCAAAGGCAGCCCAGCAACACAGGGCGAAGTGGAGTTGACGAGAACTCACATCGAATTTGCATATATTTGCACAGCATGTCAGAAACACTTCTAATCTCAAGCAGACCTGGAGCTGAGGAGAACTGGAGAGAAAGCAAAAAGGTTTGGTAGAGGGAATGATGAAGTTTGGCCAAGGCCTGAACTCTCTTCTCCTAATTGTCTTGTTGGGGATCACTAATAAAAATTATCATGGGGTTATTTTTCAGGATGTTGTTTCTGTTTTAAGGTAACTGATTTTTTTTTGGACTGTGTGCTCTTCCTGCAACAGCAAAAGGAGTTCTGATTAACACAGTTTCCTGCTAGAAGCTAACGTGTCTTCACATGCCTGGGTAAATAACAAGAAATTAGAGGTTCCATATAGGAAATTTATGATACTGGACTCTGACACTAACCTGTCCAGCAGAAGAGACTGGTAAACACGCTGAGCCAGGCCTGACCCTTGTTTTCTGAAATGAAGGAGCATAAACCAAAATGTTTCGGGGAGGAGGGGAAAGGCAAACAAACAGCATCCAAACTCTGCACGCCATCTGCACTTTCATAGAGCACTAATGGGGAATAATTATATTGCTCCTACAGCCCACTAGCTTCAAGCCTCTGGAAGCTAGACTGGTTTCTCAGGCCTTCCCAGCGGCTGTTCTCTGGCAAGGGTGAAAATTGGAAGTCCAGTGCTGAAATGGTTCATTAAAAGAACCTTAAAAAAGAGGGTTGCTCTTTGAATCTTAAAGACTATAATGAGGAACCCAGTAGGCTGTGCCAAGAAGGCCTTCTCTTGTCCCTAGATTAATTGTTGGTGGCCAGGGATGGAAGAGATACAAAGTCTTTAAAGGTAAGACTTAAGAGAAGAGAGGGGACGGGAGAGGAAAAAGGAGGGTAGGAGGCAAAAGGAGAGGAGAGGGAGAAAATACATTCTCTAGCCAGATTCTGATAAAACTTCTCCAGGACTGCTTCTCTGCAGGAACACATACCAGCTGCTCCCTGGCAGGAAATTTAAAACTGTCAAGAAGTTCCATTTACTGCTGGCTGATGAGTCGGCAAGGAAGCGATGCTCTGTACACCGTAAGTGGAATTTCAATCCAGCCTGGCCTCTCTGCTGCCGAGGTCAGCGGAGAAAGCAGATCGGAGTGGGCAGGAGCAAGTGCATTTATCCAAAAAGCTCGGCCAGCAAGGGCAAGCCAGCCAGACAAGCAAGACAGAACAGGTCTGCCCTGTTCTGACCTTGGCAGAGATGCCCCTGGCCTCTGCCCTGGAGCTCCGAAACCGAGGTGCACACACTGCCCTCCACAGCCCACAGCAGTCTGAATTCCAGCTGATGCCTCTTCCCAGCAAGGGCTGACCCAGATTTCCGGCCACCTTCCCCAGTGGCTGCTGCCACCCTCAATTCTTTCTTGACAAATGTAATGTTCCCTTGCAGTAGTTAAATCTTCAAGGCTGAATTAGTCTGAAATCTTTCATTCAAGAAGACTTCTAGAACATTCCAACTCACGTGATAATCTCTCCTTTTTGGTATCCTTACACATGCCCCCCGAACCATTCATGGAGACACATACCCTTGCATGGCCTTGTTTTGTTATTCTCTTCCTAGTGTCTTTGACTTGTCTCCAACAAGCCTGAAATCCCCTAGAAACCCAGCAGGGCTGTGGATCACGTCCCTGCCTCCCCCAGCCCCTCAGGGTAACCTCTTTAGCCACAAAGTCGGCCTCTTCCCCGTTTCACTTCTCTTCAGTCTCGAACCCAATTCCACACAACTTCCTCTAGTTGGCACCCTACCTCTCCCATCATCGATGTGTAACCTCACTTCACTCCAAAAGTGTTTGAAGAAACTTGGAAAAATGCATTCAGAATAAGAAAAATAAATATAAGGAAATGAGGAAATGAGGGAAATGAGGGAAATGGAAAAGAAGATGAGGGTAAATAGCTGGAGCCAGATATGTATTGAATGAATTCACACGAAGACGCATGCCTGAGTGTTCTACCATCTGCTAGAAATGGGATGCAAATTGGACTACATTTGTAGTGACCCAAAGCGTAGAGGAAAACAGAATCTGAGGGAAACGTGACACAAGGCACGGTGTTCATCCTCGTGACGAAAACAGTTCCACTGCTCGCTCAGGGAAGGCCGGTTTTACCTGGAGTTAAGGTTTGAGGGAAATTTCTCCTAATGGGAGCCCCGTGTGACAGACACAGTGAGCGAAGGGAATTAATGCCAACGCGATACCAGGCGTCGCTGAGGGGTGAGGGAACAGAGGGAACAAGACAGGACAGATGCCTACCTTCCTGGATCTTGGATTTTACTGCAGGAGAGGGGGCCGTACACACGTCCATGTCACGTTGGTTTGATGGAGAGACTAGGAGAGGACGCCTGAGACAGGGTGTTCAGGAGAAGGTCTCCCTCAGAAGGATGAAGGAGCATCCACTGGGTCAAGGCTTGGACCATTTCTGTAATGTCCCCTGGTCTGGCCAGTGAATCCAACACTGGATTCAGGGAAGGCAACTCTTTGAGAGACCTGTGTCTTGCCCCACCTCTTCATGACTAGGGTTCCTGGAAGAGCTGCCCACGCACGCTCTCGCCACTGCCTCACCTCCTGGCTGCTCCTCAGCCCCCCGAACCTGCCTTCTGCTCCCTCCCTCCAGAAGAATCCCACTAGCTCTGGGGTCATCTTTAGCTGGTTGCAAGCGTTGGTGTATTTATTACTATTGATCATTCGCTCTGCCTCTGACTCTGTGACCCCTCATTTGTTCCTGTTTTTCCTCCTACCTCTTCAGCCACCCTTTCTCCATCAGTTCTGTAGCCCCAGCTTCTTTAATTTCTTTCTTGAATGTCTACTTGCCCCAGAATGCTACCTTTGCTCTTCTCACTTCACACCTTCTCCTGGTGTTTTCTAACACACCCAAGACCTCTGCAAATGACTCCCATGTCTGTGTCTAGCTGCAGCCTATTCTGCTCTGCTGAAACCCAGACCTACGAGGTCAACTGTCTGCTGGAACTCTATGTGGATGTGTTGCAGGCAACTTCTGTTCAACATGTTCAAATTTTTCCTTTCCAACCTGGTTCTTCTCCTGAATTCCCTACATTCATGTGACCACCATCTACCTAACCGCCCATATCAGAAAGCTCAGACTCATTGTTAACTCCTCCCTCTCCCTCCTCCCCCATATCCAATTCTGTAGATTCTACCTTCTCCATGTATCTCATATTTCTTACTTTCTCTCCATGCCTCCCAGTGAAAATCAATATCTAATGCTTGTTGAGGACTTATTATGTGCCAGGCACTGTTCTAAGTGCTCTACACATCACACACAATGCGCCACATCACCCTCTCAAGCACAGGATGGAGCAAGCATCACTAGCATCCACATTCCATGTAGGAGGGGACTGAGGCACAGAGAAGTTGTGTGGCTTACCCCAGGTCACATAGTAAAGAAATGTTAAGCTAGGATCGAAATTCAGGGAGTTTCTGACTCTAGGGCCCCCAACCCCACTGCTTTTCATTACTTCTTACCTAGATTATTATACTCACTTCCTAACCAATCTCTCTGCCTCCCGCTTCCAGTTCTGGCCCCTCCCCACAGTGCCATCTACGGAAAATTCAAATCTGACCTCGCCTCCCTCTGCCTAAGACCCTTGCATGGTTTCCTCTGGCTGTGGAATAAATTTCAAGCCCTCGGTCATTTCATCACCAACGGCCCTTCCTCCCCATCCCCACATACGCACCTGCCGGTCTATTGTGTGCCAGGAATTACACGAAGATTTCTGGGCAATACAAAATGTGGTTCCTGTCATCACGAAAAGCTGAATAAGTAGGCAAATAAGATGTACAGATGAAAAGTTAAACATAAGAATTAAGCCCAAGATTACAATTTCATAAAGAGGTCACAAGGCAGTGTCATTTTGCGGTGAAAAGGGCTGGCTCTCAAGCCAGACATTGAATATACGCAGAATCGTCTCCCCAAAAATAATTTCTTTTCATCCCGAGCCAGACACTTGTGAACGAATGGTTCAATTCTGGTTTAGTTTGAAAGATACTTTAATATTCCCATATTGTTCCAGTTCAATACTTTTAGAAAATGAATAGGCTTGGTTCTGGTTCAAACTGGCTTACTAGGTGTTGCTGCTTTGAAAAATCCTTGGTTCAGTGCTCAACTCAGTGGAAAAAAAAAAAGATTAATTTGGGGCTCAGCTTGGTTCAAGGTTGGCAAATTAGAGCAATTCCTTCCAGGGTGGTTCACCTTTGAGCTGGTTCCCGGTTATGAATTCAGCTCATGGGCCTGGTTTACGTGGTGCTGGCCCTCCACGGAGCCTCTCATCGGTTTATCTCCACTCCCTGCAAGCTGGGGCAGAGGTCTGGGAATTTAGAGAGGTGCTTGCTGTGAGCACAGGGGACCTGGGTAGCCTGGCTTAGGGTTCCTGGAGCTGGGGCCTGTGTCAGGGCAGCTTCTCTTTGGCTGAGGAGGGGCAAACCCACCCACTCCCTGGTAGCTCTTGCTCCCTCATCTCCTGGAGGCCTGTACTCACACCGCCTTGCCTCTGAGCCCTCCCCAATCATCCTTAAAATAGCCACCATTCCCTCCCCCCACCCGCACATTCCCAGGTTATTTCTGTGCTTTCTCCTCTATAGCATTTACCAGCAACTGGCAGGCTCTGGATGTGGGTTTATCCTCAGTCTCTTCACTAGACCACGGGTGGGGAATCTGCAGCCTTAAGGCCACATGTGGCCTTCTGGGTCCTTAAATGTGGCCTTTTGGCTGAATCCAAATTTTACAGAACAAATCCTTTTATTTTTATTAATACGTTTTTGTTCGTCTTTTATATTTTTATTTCATTTTTAAAAATGAATATATGTAAAATACCAAAGAATAAGTTTCAACAAAATAATCCTCCTAAATTGAAGGTCACAATTAGAACATTAGCAAGCAATAAGGACTAAATTGATGGCTGCTACACTCATGATTTAGTTCTAACTTCCCCCACCTGATTGGTGCCACTACCAAATGAGGCTGGTTGACGGGAGTTTATGGGGGTCGAGTACACCAATCTGTTATCAGCTTTTGACAGTCGTGCACTGTGTTTCTGCTTTAAGTGGAATTTGTGAATAGTTGCACAGCTCGACAGTATTTTTTAATTCAGTCTGCTTAATAGTCCATCATGTCAAAGAAGACCAAAGGAAGGCTGAAGGAAGAAAACAGATTTTTTAATGAGGATTGGGAATTGTAATATTATCTTGTTTCTGCTAAAGATAAGATGATTTGCTTGCTTCGTGATACTGCAATGTCAACATTAAAGAATTCAGTGCTCTTCGGCATTGTAAGACTCATAAGGACCACAGACATTTTAAATATTG
>CAUYSK010122067.1:0-26524 GCA_963575035.1 Avahi laniger
TCTCTTCTCTCGGGGCAGGTGACTCCTGGAGAGTCTGTGCTGCCAACTGCTTGGGCCCATTTGAAAGGGGACGTAGACGCCGTCTACAGGCACAGGAAGGACGGTGCAGTGTGCAGACGCTGGGGGGGAAGGGCTGGGACTTGCCCAGAGCACCCCAGCATGCTGAGGAGGCCTGGGCATGCGCGTGTGTGTACGCGCACACACACATACACCATGCACACACACCCTACACACGCCCCCACACTACACACACACCACACACACCCATACCATACACTCCACATACACACACACAAACACATAAACACACACACACACACACACACACACACGAACTGCACCCCCCTCTCCCCACACTGGCGTGGTCCCCACCCAGGCCAGGAGAGGGGTGCTGTCAGAGCAAAGGCCTTCCCAACACATCAGGGATAGAATGACCAGGATTTCAGTCCCGAGAATTTTCTACTCTTAGAGAGAAATCACACGGGCCACGTTCCCCATCCGTTCGTTCATCCCGCTGCTATCCGTGTCCCTAAGTCTGTGCGGACACCTACGCGCTAGGACCCGAAGGTGCACAGAGGCAAGCACCGTGGGCCCGGCACAGAGACAGGCATGCTGGGGCCTGAGCTCTGCCGGGGCAGGCGGGAGGCTCCGGGGCTGACTCTTGAGCTCGGGTGGGCTGGGAAACACTCACCCAGGGAAGGGGGCGGAAGAGGCGTTCCAGGAGGAACCCTCAGGGTGATCGGGGGCCAGAGGGCATGGCTGGAAACGTGTGGGGAGGGCACAGCTGGGGAGGTGGGCTGATGGGGGCGCTCCTCCCGGCCTCGGATGTTGTCCTGGGATACAGGAGCCCCTCATAGCACCCAGGTGTCAATGACTCAGACCCGACCTCTGGAAGACCACACCAGCAAGTACCTGGTTCTTGCTACACAGCTCTGGCTGGGCATGTTACCTCTCCAGGCACCTTCATGGGCAATGAACGGACTAACAATATAAAACAGTACAGAATAGTATGGGACACATGGATAGATTAACAAATGTAGGGTGTGGGGAGGAGAGGCAGCTGGCGGGAGAAAGAAAAAATACCACCAAACCCTAGGAATTCAAACTAATTACTTGAAAGACAGTTCAAATTTATAAAGTCTTACTCAAAAAAATACCTGAAAAATTTCCTCTGAGTTCTCTATCAGGTAAAGGGCGAGGCCCAGGGATTTGCGATGAGCAGGTGAGGACTCTGCTATCAGCACATCTGTCATTTTCAACTTCAGAGTGGGGTCGGAGGACTGGGTGGTTGTGAATAAGCCACGTGACCTGACAGCTCTCACTTTCCTTGTCAGTAAAATAGGGTTTGGACAATGTGGTCCCCGCGGCACGTTCTAGCTCTAAAAAACGTCTTCGAGTCTGTCCCCAGAGGAGGCCTCTGAAGCGCCGGACGGGTTTGCTCCCTGAACCAGGAACTACTGCCCTTCTCCCTGGGATCTCGTCTGGCGGATCCGTTCGCCCAGCTCTTGTCCCAGGAGGTGGGAGAAAGCTAACTTTCTCCCAGGTGTCTGCCTGAGGAGACGACTAATTCTCATTTCATGGGCCTCAGATGAACTATTTCCCAATTTTGAATTTATGTGTCCCAGTGAATGAAGTTTGACCACATTCTAATATATCTTGGCGTCTGCAAAAAGAAATACTAGTGACGTCAGGCTGAAGAGGTGTTTGCGAGACACACGTGCCCTCCCTGGGGTTCTGTGCACCCCAACACACTCTGCCCGCAGGGCACGGCCCCTCTGTGACGCGCAGCCCGTGGGGGACGCCTCCAGCCAGACGCCTGCTGGGGACCCACTCGCGGCTGAGCGCACCCGTCCAAAAACTTCTTATGGTTTGTTTAAACTTGGAAGAAAACCTCCAGTGAATCATCTCATGTGCTATTTGATTCATGTTTAATGTCTCTGAGAAAAAACAAAAACAGTAAATTCTTCTCACTAAAACGGCATCAGCCCGCGGAGACACTGCGCACAGGCATGGACTGTCAGCGCCTCGGTGGCCCCAGGGCTACAGTCCGGAGCTGTCGTTAGAGAGTACGTTTCTGATCAGGAATGGGGACGGCTCACAAGAGCAGGCCTTTGCCACCTTTATTCTTTAAATCACGACACCAGAAGCCACGCATTCTGCAGGAGAGTTGGGGCAACGCACCCAGCCCATTACAGATTCCCCGTTCCTCAGCACACTAACTGAGCACCTGCTAAGTGTCGGGGAGACACAGATGTATAATACAAGACACCCTCAAAGCGCTCATGGGCCGATCGGGAGCGCGGGGTCTTCCTTCTTTCCTTCTCCACCCGATTCAGGGCCTACTGAGCCAGGCACAGAGCCTGGGTGCTGGTGGCAGAGGGAGGTAGCACTCCAGGACAAACCGACAGACCCGGGTCCTCGAGGTTCCAGGCTGGGCCCAGTCCTTTCCTGACCTTTTCCCCAAGGACACAGAGCTGGGTTCCATTTACGCAGGGTGCGGCTAGGAATAATCCCACAGCCAATTATTAACACGGCACCTGAAACACAGGAAGTGCACAGTAATTGTCTGACGGGAGGAAGGAAGGAAGTCAGGGAGGGAGGGAGAGAGGAGGTCTGGCGATGTGGCCGCTCCTTCCAGACAACCTCCGAATCCTCTGCGGATCTCTGGCCCGCGGAGCACTGTCCCTGCACTCTCTGAGAGCCGCCTTCGGTGCCCACACAAGTCTCTGAATTTTCCATCAGACGCTTTCAGATACCCTTACTTCCATGAAAGAGCCAGTTTGCTGGGGACCCTCTGAGGGCCTGGGAACAGCCAACAGAGCAAATATTTGCTAAGATCTTCTATGATCCCAATGATTACTTCTAAGCTAACAATTTGCACTTGGGGTCTGACAAGTCCAAGAAATGTTCAAGGGGTCAGCAGGAGAGAAAATGTGAAGCCTGGGCTGTCCCAGAAAGTCCGGGCCATGTGCCTGGGGCGGTCTGGACCCCTCAGGAAGGGGGGAAAGGAGGATGGTGTGGACTCCACCTGAAGAGGCCAGTGACGTGGGATGGGGGCAGCCGGGGTGGGCTCGGACCTGGCTCACAGGCCCCGCCCGGGCGCCGACAGGCAGCGAGGTCTGGACAGCATTGCCGCGAAGCCTCCCGTGCGGCACTGAGCAGAGACCACTTAAGCTGCCCTTCCCTTTACCTCCGCCTCTCATCCCTCGACCAGGCGGGGAGCCCGGCTGGGTCTTGCTCGGGTGGGATCTGGACACAGCACCTCACACAGAACCGGACACGGAGCAGATACTCAGGAGGGGCTGACGGGCCGGGATGCCTCGCTAGGTGCCCGCAGCCCTGCAGCGGAGCCAGGATGACGGCCCAAACCCTCCACTGGCTCCACGTGGACGGGAACCCAGGCCAAGTCGTGCTTGCCCACAGCAGGGTGTGTGTGTGTGTGTGTGTGTGTGTGTGTGCGCGCGCGCGCACGCGCGAACATGGGATCTGCACCCCAGGGCTGGGGGCTGGAGGGGACGACCACAGGAAGTGACGCTGCAAAGTTGTCCCAAGTCACCCTAAAAACAGCCCTCAACATACAACACAGGAGGGTCTTCCCTTCCGGTGCCCTGCCCACAAGCTCAAGGGGCCATTTCAGGAAGCCAGTGTGGACGGCTCCTGGAGATGCCCGTCTGGGACCTGCCACGCGCCAGCGCCCAGCGGGGAGGCCAGCCTGGCCATGCTTCCTTGCCTCCTCTCTGCAGAACCCCAAATCTCCACGCCCTGTTGGCCCAACATCTTCCAGAAGAACGGTTGGCTACACAAATCCCTAGGAACAATTTTAGACCTGTGAGGGGAGGTGACTATTAAAGGACCCAGAGGGTCTACCGCACCATGGGATTCTGGCTACACTGAAAATGACGCTCACACCTGTTCTCCTCACTAGTCTGTGTTGCAAGTGTCAGGCCGCTTGGGGGTGACCTACGCTCCCCTCACCTGTCTGAGCAGTCTGGCTCATTCCCTCCTCCTCAACCTCTCCCTGTTCACCCCCTCTGGCCATATTGATCTTCCAGCTGCTCCACGGTGCCACGGGCATGCTCCTGCCCCAGGCCCTTTGCACTGGCTGCTCTTCAGACACAAACGCGCTCGCTCCCTCACCTCCCAAGTGGCACTAAGCAGAGACCAAGTCACATCCCAGTGAGGCCTTCCCTGGCTTCTGTACCCCAAACTGAAGCCCTGACACACATTGTTTTATCCCCCTTTCTGGCTTGGTTTCTCCCTATGTTACATATCATTGAGTTCAATCGTCTGTCTACCATCTCCTCGAGCACAAGGTCCTTGGGGCCAAGCTTTATTCGGGTCTGTTCGCCATTGGAAGCCCAGAGCCTGGAAGCTTGTCCAGCCAGAGCTGTGCTCAGCAAATACACATCGAGTGACCAAATGCAGGATAGTCTGGGGACGGGGAGAGGAAGCTGGGGGGAGGCTGGGGCCATGGCCTTAGCACGCAGGTGCTGCGTCTCCATCGCCAAGCCAGGAGGAGAGAGGAGGGTCCCCCCACCGCCACCACCTGCCCCACCACGTCCACAGCCACGGTGAGCACCTGTCAGAAAGACCCTCCTGACCCCGGAGTCCCTCCAGTCCCGGTGGTGGTGGAGGCCGCTCCGGAGCACCTGCTGCGTGTGCACTGAAACACTCGGGGCCCAGGACGGGACACACGGGACCTCCTCCCGCACCCCCGCCCACCCCTCCACAGGCCCAGCATCTTGACACGGCTGCCGGCCTGGGCCAGCTGCGTCTGTGCTCAGTGCTGACCGTGGGCCTTGGGCTGGGACAACTGTATGCAGGTGACATCCCCGTAGCACAGAGCAGATGTCACCCCCCACTTTCCAGCTCCAGCAGGGCTGGTGGGAGGAGACCAAGTGAGTAAAAGCAGCACCTTCCACACGCAGCTGTGTCTGTTTTCTGGGGAGGGGAGAAACCAAAGACCCCCTTGTGAACCTGCACCCCGAGGCACAGGCCCCTGCCTGGGTGTCTCCTCCCAACCCAGAGACCACTTTGACAAGGGTGAGGAAGGGACAAGACGGTGGGAAACCGCCCTCCCTCAGGAAGAGCGAGGCAGGAACACCACCCCACCCACAGGATGCAGACTTCCCCGGGCCGAGGGTGAGGAAGGCCAGCCAGCGGGCAGGGAGCACGCTGCCCTGGAATGCCGTGTGCCCGCTGGTACCCGGCGGGAAAGCCACCACGGCCGGGGCCTGCTGAGGGACTTGCATCTGCCGGGACCACAGATGCAGCCAGCCACTGGCATCTGCCCTCTGCACAGCATACACTGTTCTCGGGGCGCTGTGCGGGCTGCCCCCCCCAGTCTTCCCTGCTCTTCCCACTGACCTGGTGGAGTCCCCACACGGGCTGGACCCCACAATGCAGCAGAAGCCGCCCCCTTCCCCCTGGGTCTTTACCTGCTTCGGGCCAGTTAGCCTCCAGGAGTCACTTACCCGAGACCAAGCGGAGGCCAAGACGGAGCGGGTCAGAACCTCCAGGGACTGGTTCCACGTCCTTGACCAGGCCACTAGACCATGCCCCTGGAAGAAAGGACCGACAGGTCACGTGAGATGCGGACACCCCTGGCCCAGAGCCCATCGCTTTTCCCTCTTGTTGTTGCCGCTGTGCTTGGCGGGGGACCGCAGCTTTTGCAAGCTCCACACTAAACAGTGAAAACACCCCTGCCCCGGCCCCCGTCCAGCCATCGTGGGCAGTGGCACATGCTCCCAGAAGGAGGGCTGTCCCCAACAACACCGACAAGAAACCTCCAGGTGAGACGCTGGCCACCCCTCAGGTGGGGGCGCCAGTTATCACACAGCTGGCTCGGAAGCTAAGTGTGGCCATGGCCTCTGTGGCCTGCAAACTGGTTTGAACCCTGACAGCATCGCTCCTCAGCTGACAGCATCACTCCAGGCCACCAGAGACACAGCCTGTGTCTCTACCTGGCACAATGTGCCCTGCGGGGCTACGTACTGGTTCGGTGGACTCGTGCACACCCAGCCCCGACCCGGGCTGGCCCCTTCAGGTCCCTCCAACCCCCACAGCTCCCTTGTTTCTTGGCAGGCGCCCCCAGGGTGGCCCTCACCATCCCGGCTTCCTCCTGGCGGGACTCCCTGGCCCAGTGCAGGGCACGCGTTAGTGCTCGAAAAAAGGTCAGAAAGCATCTCCTGACATTCAGTCACAAAACCACTGGGTCACTGAGAAGGGAAACTCAGGCTGTTGTGTCCCAGGTACCCGACCACTCCTCACCCTCACCCCTCCCACCAGCTCCGACACAGGTGTCCAAACGCCCTCCGCGTGGGGGGAACTCGAATGGGCCCGCCTCCCCCGTCTCTGCCCGCCCACCCACCCCCAGGAACAGACTGGTGACCACCTCTGTGCCCCTGCAGCCTCCAGTACACAATGTGTAATAGTAGTACCACGGCTAACGTCGCCACACCGCCACTTGTGTGGCTATCAGTTTTCCCTGCATTTGTTTGCATAATCCAATTTCATCCTCACAACAGCCCTAGGCATAATTATTATCCCCATTTTACAGATGGGGAAAAACTGAGGCTTAGAGAAGCTAATTACTTGCTCAAGGTCATTATTCTTCCAGGGAGCAAAGCCAGGATGGAACAAGAACAGTCTCTTCCCGAGAGCCCGTTTCTCTTCCTCGTCTACAGCACGCTTCCCGGTTATTTTCTCCTGACATGCAGTTCTCCTCCTCCATGGCAACGATCACGTTTATGTACACTCACTGCACTGAGAAGCTTGTCCACCTGGAATGTGCCGGGGGGCTCCCCTCGCTCTTGCAGAATGGGGGCTGTCTCCCCTCCTCCCACCTGCCCAGCTGACACGAGCACCGCAAGGTCAGGCACGTGTCCACTTCATCTCTGTACATCTAGTGCCTAGGCCAGCGCCTGTATATAGCAGGCATTCAATAAGTAATCACTGTTTGACAAATGAATGCCCCAGAATGCATCACATGGGCATTATCGGAAGCAAGGTGTATCTTGCTCAGAGTTAACGTTCTACCCTGTTTTCCTAATATAGAATTTTATAGGCCAACTATGGAATTCAAGACCTGAAGGAGAAAAGTCATGCATCTTCCCACCGAAACTCTCACTGGGAGACCACTGTGCTTTTAGATAGTATCGTATAGATATGTATCATTTTTATACACAAACATATATTTAATAGACTATTTTTTAGGGAAGTTTTAGGGTCAGAGCAAAATTGAGTGGAAAGTACAGGAAGTTCCCATATACCCCACCCCCAGGTTCCCCCATTGTCAACATCCCCCACCAGAGTGGGACATTTGTTACAACTGATGAACCTACATTGACACGTCATTCTCCCCTAAAGCCCACAGTTTACACTGGGGTTCACTCGTGGTGGTGTACCTTCTATGCACTGTGCGGATGGATGACGTACATTACGTACAAACGGTACCTCCTATGCACTACGCAGACGCGTAGTGACCCGTACCCACCACTGCAGCATCACACAGAGCAGTCGCTGCCCTACAAATCCACCGTGCTCCACCTTGTCTCGAGGCACTTTCAAGGTGATGATCCCAGCTAAGTCACCTCACAGCTGTGAGCCCTGCTCTGACGCTGGAGGAATCAAGACCTGGATAGGGTCAGGGGCCCTCCACTCGGTCAAGGAGGCAACCAGTAATGGAGCCAGCAGCAGAATGTACTAGGTCCTCAGTTCATCAACCCACCCTCCCGACTGCCCTGGCAGAGAGAGCTCATGGCCACCCCCAGTTTACGGAGGAGGAAAGGGACTCCAGGAACACTCGCCCAGGTCACACATGGCTAAGTGGGACGCTGGACGCCCAAAACGCAAATCCCCAAACCCATGCTCTGTCCTTTCCAGCTGCTCTCATTAATTAAAGGGGTCTTTAAGAGGCCGTGCAAGGAGGTAAGGAAGTACCCTCTCAGGTCAGAGGGGCCTCTGTGCTTCCCACGCCAGAGCAGGTGAACACCCCGTCTGCTGGGCCTCTCGGCAAGAACACCCTCCCAGCACACCGCACCATTAGCGCCACGGGCCTCTCCTGGCTGCAGGTCCATCACTGTCCAGCTACAGAGGCCACACCGTCTCCAGCCTTGTGGGCCAGCCCTGCATGACCGACATGCTCAGTGATTGGTTCCACTAAAGCACCCTCCATCTGTCTGTCCCACTGACAGGCGCGCCAGCCCATGGGGAGGGTGCTGGGTGGTGGGGGGGGCGGGGAGGGAAGTTCTGGTCCAGGCTTGTCTCTGCAGCTGAGTGACCTTGGCACACCCTGTGACCTCTGCCATTCTGAGTTTCCCTATCTGTGACAAAGCAGGTGGGCTGGATCCCCGCAGAGGAGGCCAGGCCAGCTCTGACACCAGGCTTCCTAGCAGGAGGAGGGTCCACTGTTCCGGAGACCTTGAAGACACTGGCGCCCAGGCTGCTTGGGAACACTCCATTAACTTGAATTGCAAATTTCCTCCTGGCTCTATCGCTAAGCCACAGGGGCTCCCTGGTCACCAGCTTTCCAGTGACAGATAAAGATTATAGTCATTGCTCGAGACAGAATCAAGTAGCAGAAGTCATTTTGCAGAAATAATTATGTTGAGTTATGTCTGGCCGCTCTTGATTTCTGTCTAGTGATTGTCTTAGAAATTGTCATTGCTCTTCCTCTCTAGAAGAGAAAAATGCAGAGGGCTGGGTGCTTCACACAGTCCTGCCGAACACAGTTCTACTGCTCCAAACTCCTCCTGCCAGCCGGGGTGTCGGCACCCTGGGTGGGGGCTCTGTGAGGCCCTTTGCCTGAGCGCTTGGGAGACAGGAGGTACAGGAGGCAAAAGCCCCGGGAGGGGCATACTCACAAGCTCCCCGGCTGCACCCCACATGGGCCCTCCTTCAAGGCCCTTTTCACACCTCACTGTCTTGCGGGGGCCCTTCTTGGCACTCTACCTCCCCCAGCTCTTTTTCACGTCAGGACTAAGGCCTCTGCCTCTCTTTGGTTTGGGTTCTCTGGCAAGCGACTGAGGCCGTGAACAGGTCTGACCCACTCTTGTGCTGCAGCTTCTAGCACAGGGCTGGCCCAGAGCACGGCCTCGGGAGAGCTGCAGGGAGAGGGCAGTAAGCATAGAGGGCTGTGTGGCCGCACTGTCCGGGCTCAAGGCCCAGCTGGACTATTTCCTAGTTGTGCAACCTTGATCTGCTATTTAACTTCTCCCTGCTCCCATTCCCCCACTTGAAAAATGGAGATGATAATCATACTTGCTAGCTCATCAAGTTTTGTAAAGATTAAATGAGCTAATGCACAAAAAGTGCTTGGTACATAGGAAGAATTCAATAAATGTCAACAATGACTGAAAGAGCAGGGAGAGGCCTACAAGAATCTAAGCCAACCAGAAAGACACAAAATACCAAAACTCACTCAAGAAATAGGCAATTTGAAGACCTCTAACAAATGAAGACATTGAATTAGTAATCAAAACACTACCCACAAAGAAAAGCCCAGGCCAAATGGCTTCACGGCTGAATTCTACAAACATTTAAAGAATGCCAATTCTTTACAAACTCCTCCAGAAAACAGAAAAAGTGAGTATACTTCCCAACTCACTCTGAAAGGTCAGTATTACCCTGATACCAAAACCAGAGAAAGACTTCACAAGAGAACAAAATGACAGACCAATATCCTTCATGAATGTGGACACAAAAATCCTCAACAAAATAGTAGCACACCAAATGCAGCCACACATAAAAAGGCTTATTTATATACCATGACCACATTGGATTTATGCCATGAATGCAGGGTTGGTTTACCATCTGAAAAATCAATTAATGTAACGTAATATCAAAAAATTTAAAAAACAAAAGTTTCAGCATGTCAATAGATGTTAAAAAGAATTTAACAATATCCAACACACTTACATGATAAAAACACTAAAAAACTAGCAATAGAAGGGAACTTCCTCAATCTGATAGAGGCTATCTACAAAAAACTCACAGCCAACATCATATTTAATGGTGAAAGACTGGATGCTTTTCTCCTAAGATCAGGAATGAGACAAGGATACTTACGCTTGCCACTTACATTCAAAATTGTACTGAAGGTTCTAACCAGGGCAATTAGCCAAGAAAAAGACATAAAAGGAACCCAGATTGGAAAGGAAGAAGTAAAACTATCTCAATTTGCTGAAGACATGATCTATTATATAGCAAATCCTAAGGAATCCACTAAAAAACTATTAGAACTATGTTCAGCAAGGTTGCTGGATACAAGATCAATATACAAAAATCCATTGTATTTCTATATACTTGTAATTCAAAAATGAAATTTAAAAAAAACTAAGAATTAAATACTTAGGAACGAATTTAACAAAAATGAAAAACTCATACTCTGGAAACTACAAAACATTGTAGAAAAAAATTAAGGAAGATGAAATAATTGGAAAAATATCCCATGTTCATTAATTAGAGGAATTAAAATTGTTAAGATGGCAATTCTCTTCAAACTGATCTACAGATTAGATGCAATCCCCATCAGAATCTCAGTTCTTCGTGGAAATAGAAAAGTTGATTTTAAATTTCTTACAGAATTGCAAAGGACCTAGAATAGCCAAAACAATCCTGAAAATGAATAACAAAATTCCAATCTCAAAACTTAGTGCAAAGCAATAATAATCAAGACAGTGTTGTACTAATACAAAGATAGACATATAGATCAATGAAATAGAATTGAGAGCCCAGAAATAAACCCATATATCTATGGTTAACTGATTTCCAACAAGGGTGCCGAGACCATTCAATGGGAAAGAATATCTTTGCAACAAATGGTACCAGGACAGCCGAATAGCCACAAGCAAAAGAGTGGATTTGGAGTCCTACTGCAGATTATGTACAAAAATTAACTCAAAATGGGTCAGAGAACTAACTGTAAGAGCTAAAAATACAGAATTCTTAAAAGAAAATATAGTGGTAAATCTTCATGATCTTGGAGTTGGCAAAGGATTCTTATAACACCAAAGCCCAAACAACCAAAGAAAAGATAGATAAATTGAACTTCATCAAAATTATTAATATCTTACAACTCAATAACAGAAAGACAAATAACACAATTAAAAACAGGTAAAGGATCCAAATAGACAATTCTCCAAAGAAGATACACAAGGAGCTGATAGCATATGAAAACTAACACAATTAGTTATTAGGGAAATGCAAATCGGAAGCACAGTGGGATACCACTTCACACCCACTAAGATTTCTAGAATCAAAAAGTCAGATCAATACATGTATTGGCAAGGACCTGGTGAGACAGAACCCTCATATATATACTACTGGTGGAATGTAAATGGTGCACCCACTATGGAAAAGTCTGGCAGTTCCTCAAATCGTTAATCCTACAGTTATCATATAACCCAGCAATTCTACTCCTAGATGTATACCCAAGAGAAATGAAAACACATGTCCACATGAAAACTTGTACACAAATGTGTGTAGCAGCATTATTCATAACGGCCAGAAAGCGGAAACAACCCAACTGTCCATCAGTGGACCAAAGGATAAACAAAATGCGGTCTACCCTTACAACGCAACATCATTCAGCCATAAAACGTGGAGAGGACATATGCTACAACATAAATGAACCTTGAAAACATCAAGGTAAGTGAGAGAAGCCAGACACAACAGGACAAATGTACGATTTCATCTATATAAAATGTCCAGGACAGGAAACGTATAGACACAGAAAGTATAATAGATTAGTGGCTTCTTAGGGACAGGGGACAAGCAGGTAGTAGTTAAAAGGTATGAGGTTTCCTTTGGGGGTGATGAAAATATTCCCAAATGGACTCTGGTGCTGCCTGCACGTGTGTGAGTGTGTGCTAAAAACCACTGAAGTGTAACTTCACATCGCGTACTCTACATGGGTAAACTGTATGGCACATGAATTACATCTCCATAAAGCTTTTTTAAAAAAAGAATCTAAGTCAATGTCCTCCTAACCTTCTCTACCAGAGGACAGGAGGGCAAAGAGCAGAGTCACAGGAGTAAGGGGACAAACCACAGGGTTTGCAAGCCCTGCAGCCAGGGGACATACAGGTATCAGCACTGGTCACCCCTTACAGACGGGGAGGGACGAGCAGGTGTCAACTTAGCTGACCATGAGAACCTGGCAGCCTCAAATCCAAGGTGTGGCCCCAGGAATGTGCTATGGACTGAAAACCCCCCGGTGTGCACTCCATACCACGCTGAGTGCACAAATGTGTGTCAGGTGCAGGGACACCATCACCCCCTGCCCACTGGGGTACACTCAGATGTGTGCCGGATGTCGGTGGGCAGACACAGCTCTTGGGATCCCCCTGCATTTGAGGTGGTGACTGGTCCACTGGGCTTGGAGCGGGAGCCCAGCCCTTTGGGACGTAGTCACGGTCTGTAAGGAGGCGCCGCGGGAGGACCTCTCAGCTCAATTCCAGAAACAGCCCAGACTGTCACCCTGGGCCCTGCAGGTCATGGCCTAAGCAAGCAATGGTTCTAAGGCCGTTTATGGGGCCAGTTCCTCCCTTGGTGGCCCAGCCCTGGAGGGCTGCGGTGCCCATCTTCCTCGCTGGCCAGGCCTCGGGAAAGGCAGCTAGAAAAGCATCTTCCTTCCAGCACCCGACCCGCTTCTCTCCCAAGCACAGGCTTCCCGCGCTGACTCTGAGGTCCGGGGATCCAGAACTGGCTTCTCCTGCCTGCTCTCACCCAGGAGGTTGTGTGCTCAGGAGATGACAAATTCTTTTAATATATTCAGAAATCCAACTTAACTAAGAAGCAAAGTCCCTTAGGGAGGAAAAAACATAATGGAGTGTGAAGTCAAAGATGGATGGTTTTTGGATTATCACTATTTCAGAGGTGACTATGGTTTTTAAATGACTGATTCTACTTCAGGCCCCAGGTAATAAGCGCAGTTGCTCAAAGAATACTGTCGCACAGACATTTCGCACAACAGCTCTTTGCAGAGGCATTTTCTCCCGTCACTCCATGCAAGGAACTGAAGTACAGAGGAGACTACGTGTCCTGCAGGTGCCACCAGGGTGGGCTGCAGTCTGGGAACAGCCTCAGAGCACACAGCGGAAGCCATGACGTCCGGATGAGACCAGCCAGGCTGCAAGCTTCACAACGGGGTGACGCACTGGACAGACCTCGCTGCACAACAGTAAGCTGCACCCCGTGCCCAGCACCAGACCGCAGGACGCCTGACTCCAGAGAATGTCCAGTGTCTCACCGCGGCTCCTGCTCCCACGTCCACCACCGGCACATTTGAGCTCCTGCCACACAACAAAAGACCGACTGTCCAGGACTACTTTGAAAAACTGTTGGCCTGTCGACTAAAGGTGGCCACACACATACCCCATGAAGCAGAAATGCTGCTCTTTTATGTAAGTCCCACAGAAACAAGGACATATGTCCACCAAAAGGTAGTACAAGAACACTCACGGCTGCATGATTGGTGCTACCCCCACCTGGAAACTTTCCAAATGTCCATCTGCGTGAGATGGGTAAACACACTGTAGCAGTCACACAACGGGAACTGTAAAGCCATGGTCCCCAATCCCCCAGGCTGTGGCCCGGTTCCGTGGCTTGTTAGGGCCACGCATCACCACCTGAGCCCCACCTCCCCCACCCTTCCACTCCCAACCGTGGAAAAATTGTCTTCCACGGTGCCAAAAAGGCTGGGGTTGGGGACCACTGCTGTGAAGCAATGCAAATGAACCTCAGTGACGCATCTCAGAAACACAGCGCCGAGTGAAGAAGCCAGGCACGAAAGCCTATAGATTGTACGTCTTAGTTCCGGCCACTGCAGCAGGTTGCCACGGCTGTGCAGACCTGGACTCTTAAACACCTGTGGGGTTTCACATCTGCTGTGGGACGAGGGGTGCAGACCTTGCTTCTGGGACGGGGCTTGGGGCTGGGAAGGAGTTTATGTTTTATTTTAAGCACAATTGCTGTAGAAGAACTTTGAAACCAAAGAGTGCTGCAAAAGCATAATATCAGGCTCCAGGGAAAGGAAAATGAGACGCCCTGGACCTCGGGGCAGCCGAGAAGTGAGACCTTGAGACCTGCCGGGCCTCTCCAGTGGTAGGGAGAAGGGGAGGGACAGGCTGCTCCCGAGGGTGCCGCGTTTCCTTGAGACTGACAACTTGTCTGTTCACTCGTGACCCTCCATGGGCAGGAAAGAAAATAAAACGGCTCGTTGCCCATTAACAGAATTCTTGGAACTTCCCAAGCCCCAGCCACTGCCACCTCCCACCACGGCTCCCCAATGCCACCAACCCCTGGAGCAGAGGCCATAAAAGCTGGCTCTGTTGTTCTTCTCAGGCCAAGCCCAAGGCGCCTCCTGTTCCAGAAGGAGGAAGGTAAAATGAACCTTTGCCAACATCGGAACAATGAGGCAGCCATAGGGGAAACACCGGAGAACAAAACATCCAAACCCAGCCCAGCACTTTCTGTCCTGGGCAACCCTCTGCCCACAGACATGCCTGCTGTCTGCTGTCCGTTCTGGCCCGTGGTGAGCCTCAGCCTTTGCGGGGGGCCTTAGAACCCTAGGCCGGAAGCCTCCAACCGTCTTTGGGGGCCGAGGGTCCCACAGGGGTCCTGCGAGGGTGGGAAAGAGAAGCAGCCAGGCCTCCCTCCACCCGTGGGGCCACCTCATCTGCTGTACACACAGACCTCCTCCACGGTTTCACTTGAGAGGAAAAAGGTTCAACTGCAAACAAGAAAAAAAGAAAAGAAAAACTACCCATTTTATCCAATCCTTTCGTTTTATAGTTGAGCAAACAGAGGCCCCAAGAGGAAAGGGTCTTAGCCAAGATCAGAGCCAGGTGTGGCCAGTGTAAGCAAGCATGGCCAGGCAAAACTCCTGCCGTTTGCTGGGCAGCGGCGCAAAGATTCAGGCAACTGAATAAGTGCCCCTTCCAGGTGCTCAGGCCGCATGTCACCTGTCACCTGTTGGCTACCTGTCACATGACCTGGGGCCACCGGCCTCCCTGAGCACCACTGTTAAACACTCTAAAAGTTTCATCCATAATGATATTGGAAGAGAGAGAAGGACCAGCAGGTCCACAGTTTGGAAAGCACCATCAGTACTGCCTGCCCACAGTACATTGCCAGCTGTCCCTGCCGAGGTCGCTCCTAGGCCCACCTGGACGTGTCAGGGACAGTGGGTGCTCAGAGCACCAGCAGTGGCATGTGTGGGTGGGGCGTGAACCAAGCACTCCGCCAGCATGCAAGTGCACAAAGCACGTTGGATCTGTTCTCCGATGTGCTTCCGTGTGGCCCCCGGGCCAGTCACCTCTCTTCTGGGACTGCTCCTTCCCCTGGCAATGGGAATCCCAGCCCTCCTCCGTGATGCGGGGAGGAGGGGTTGGAGCCCACCAACGTGCACTCTTGAGGCTCGCAGGCCTTGGCACAAAATCTGAGGGTGGCATTAAGGATGCGCCCTCGCCGGGCACGTTCACACACACGCTGTCCCACCGGCTCCTCACAGGCCCCAGCAGGCACTGACCGTATCCCGACGTACAGACGAGAAACAGGTCAGAGGCGCCGAGCCCCTTGCCCCAGGCCACGCAGCTAGACCCGAGCCCACCTGGCCTGCAGGCCCTGCTCCTCCCACCAGCTACCCGCTGGCACCATGCCCTGCCCTGCGGGGATGCCAGAGACAGAAACCTTGCCCTCAGGAGCAATAAAGCAGGGAGGAAACCGGTACTAATTAAATATTTAAGTGTAACGAAGTGATGAAGTGCAAGGCAGTGCAAAGGGTGGGCCTAGCGCAAAAGGCAGGGTCTGTGGGGAGGCGGAAGGGGCAGGTGGCGGGCAGAGGGGCCCCGGCCAGGCTGTCCCCAGCATGGCCTCCTCATGCCAGGCTCCAGGTGTCCACTGTGACTAAAGCCTCTCGGAGTCCTCCTGGCCTACAGACACTTGCAGTTTGGCATTCAAGGCCCCAGCACCCACCTGAGGTCTCAGTCTCACCAAGTGGGGCAAATTAAAGACGCTGAAAATTCAGAGACTCTCCCACGCTGCCTTCCCCCATTCCCAGGGCCCCAAGCCACCTGTGAGGGCTGCCGATAACCTGTCTGCTGTGCTCCTGTCCCCTCTGGGCTGAGTACTTGGGGTGGGGTCTTGCTCCCCGTGTCTCGAAGCCCCTGCACAGCACTGAGAGTAGCGCAGACTCCATAAACACGAAACGAAAGCACTAGTGAGCGGGCAGCTCGGGGCAAAGCCACGTGAGACGGGCTGGGGAGGAAGGACTGAGCCCATTCACAAGGGCTTAGAATACTGGAGGTCAGGCCGCATTTGGCAATAGGGAGCCATGGTGGGCTCTTAAGCAATGGACTTAGAGGAAGATCAGCTTAGCAGCCTGGGCGGGATGGGCAGCACACGTCAAGGTTGATGTCAGGGGACCGACGAGGCGGCAGGTGAGCAACCTAGGCTGAGGTGAAGCTGGCACAGGTGAAAACCTGAGATCTTCGGTGGTAACTGTGACCACATGTGGGTTTCAGCCTGTCACACACCAAAATTGGAAACAAAGTCTGCCTGTGAGACAGACCTCCACTGCGTTACTGGCATTGATATCCTCACTGCCAGACAGCCCTGGGACCGTGCTTCCTGAGCAGGCCGCGGAGCAGGGAAGGCAGTTTCCCCACAAAGAGACGAAAAGGAAGAAAAGCACCCAGAGTGGAGAAGCTGAGACCGCCCGCCCCCCGAAACACAGCCTGGAAACAGGCGACCAGGGCAGTGGGAAATGAAGCCAAGTTGTGCTCAAGAAACTCAATCAGCAGCCCACAGGACTCGAGGCAGCCCGGCTGCAGGATCTGTGATGAAGGAATAAGTCATCTGAAAACAGAAATAAATTATTCATCCCCCACAAATGAGCAGCCCCTGGGTTCCCACAGCAGCCGCCGCACCACAAACACCCAAAGGCTTTGAGAATCCCATTAGTGACACCGCTCGGCCGAGCAGACACCAGATCCTGCCATCGCCCAAGTAGACAGCTCACTGTGATCTGCCCACACGGCTTTCCATTCTGCATCCGCGAGTGAAATCAGCCTCGCACATCAAATGGAAAATCGCAGCCCAGCCTAGCCTCAGAGAGACGTGGGCTCTTGTGCAGGAAGTGCTCCTACCAAGGGACTCGAGTCACCCACAGCCGCCCAAGCACTCCAGCCTCCCTGCCGGGGAACCGAGCCTGCAGCTGGTGTGCCCTGCCCCACTCCCCGGGTGTCACCCTGGGACACTGCAATCCTCACAAGTGCCCAGAGCGCTCGGGCCCTGGAGTCCCCTCCCCGGGGTGCGATCACGGCTGGCCAGTCCCGGCCTCGCACCATTGGGCAGCCCTAGGTCAGGTTCTCAGCCCTCCGGGCCCAGGGGCTCGGACAGGCTATTGTGACTATAATGTGACGATGACAAGGACGATTGCTAAGCGGCGTACACACACACACTCAGCAAAGGCCACTCACAGCAGAGGCGTCCCGTCACCTCTGTCTCTGCTACATTTTGACTGCAGTCTGCCCAGCTGATTCCACAACTGGAAAGAAAGGTCTTGAGGCTCTTTCCAAGTGCCAAGCTCCGGCCACTGTCACGCTATTTCCCCTGCTGGGACACTCCCTAACTCCCCAGTGATCTGCTCTTCCCTCAGACCCCTGCTGAGGGTCCCTCCCCAGGGAAGCCCCCAAACTCTGGGCCACTGGGTTTTATCGCTGGCTTTTATGCTGCTGTGCGGCTCCCTTCACGGCTCTGACAGCATTTCTCAGCTTCTCTGGGACTTACTGATTACTGTCTGTGACCCCACAGGGCAGGGACCATGAGGGGAAGGGGCTGTGCCCCGGTGCCCAGCACACCACCTGGCACCCAGCAAGCACCACTGTGGAGGGAGGTGGTGAGAGTGTGAGCCACAGGCCACCCGCAGAGGGACCGGGCTGCCCCACCTCCCCGGGGCCGGGTGTTGGAAATCCTCTCTGTACATTCTCCCACATGGATGATGAGGGACTTTTGTCCCTCGGTCCTGTGCTTCCACGAGGGGTCTTTTGCAAGAACAACACCGGCAGCCTCCCATCCCAACCCCTATGGGGGGGGTGGCTTATCCCACACGACTGAAGAAGGAAATGACCATCCAGCCAGGGCCCCTCCTCCCTCGCCCTGCCCTTGGGGACAGAGGTCTGTGGTGTCCCTGCTGCCAGCCAGGATTGGAAGCTTAGTTTAAAGAGTGACAGCAAGTACCAGGAAGCTGGCTCTGGCCCTAGAGCAGGTGTGCCCAATCCAGAGCTGCCCGCAGAAGGCATGCATATGTGTGAGCACACATACGCGTACACAAACGCATAATCTAATGGCTCCCATCTGGAGTGACTTGGCCCCCTTGGAGACATCTGGCAATGTCTGGACACATTTTTGGTTATTACAACCGGGGGTGGGGGGACGCGTCTACTGGCCTCTAATAGGTAGAGGCCAAGGATGCTGCTAAATGCCCTGCAGTGCACAGGGCACTGCCGGGGTTAGGACATCCCGAGATAAATATACTCCCCTGTTGCCCGCCTCTTGGATTGACTTTCAACCAGCCGCAGACTGCAGTGGCAAAGGGCGTGCAGTGTTGCCTGGCACATTCTTGCCCTCGAAAGTCTTGCGCAAGCAAGCCACCACACTCCCCTGCTTCTCTTAAACAGGAAGGGGCTCTAGGAAACGGAGCTTAAGTGCTCAGGAAAAGGGCTGAGTGCCCCGTGGTGTGGCTGGCCAAAAACAGGAAGATGCGCAGCCTCCGTGGCCGGCTTGTTGCGGAGACCACACTCGGCAGCTGCAGCCGGGCACACCCAGGAGCAAGGAGGGGGTGACGCATGTGGCTTCTTGTCCAGAACCGGAAAACGTCATTTTACTCCAGCCTCTAATCTAGCTGACATGTTTCTGGATGCATGCCCCTCCGTGCAGCATTTTGCATGTGGCCATTTCCGTTTTTTTCTTAATTCATAAACTTTGTTTTTTTAGAGAAATTTAGGTTCACAGCAAAACTGAGTGGAAAGTACAGAGAATTTCCACACACCTCCCTCCTGCCCTCCCCACTATCAAAACCCAGCGCCAGAGAGGTATGTTTGTGACATTGGATGAAGCTACAACGGCACATCACCATCACCCGGAGTCCAGCGTTGACATCGGGGTGCACTGCTGGTGCTGGACACTCTGCGGGCTTTGACAAATGTGCGATGACATGTGTCCACCGCTACAGTACCACACAGGGTAGTTTCCCTGCCCTAAAGCCCCTGTGCTCCACCTCTTCATCCCTCCCTCCCCACTCACCCCTGGCAACCACTGATCTTCCTACTGCTGCCATAGCTTCGCCTTTTCCAGAATGTCGTATGGTTGGGATCACCCATATGTAGCCTTTTCAGATTGGCTTCTTTCATTGAGTGTAAGCATTTCAGTTTCCTCCGTGTGTTTTCATGGCTTGAGAGCTCACATCTTCTTAGTGCTGTGGAACAACATCCCATCGTCTGGATGTACCAGTTTGTTTATCCATTCTCCTGCCCACGGCATCTTGGTTCTTTCAAGCTTTGGCAATTATGAATAGAGCTGCCACAAACATCTGTGTGCAGGTTTTTGTGAGCATGTAAGTTTTTAATTCCTTCGAGTGCATACCATGGAGCATGACTGCTGGATTGTAGGGTAAGAGTGTGTCTAGCTTTGTAAGAAACTGCTAACTTGGCTTCCAAAGCAGCTGTGCCATTTTGCATTCCCGCCAGCAATGAATGGGTGCTCCTGTTGCTCACATCCTCACCGGCACTTGGTGTGGTCGGTGTTCTGGGTCTTGGCCATTCCAATAGGTGTGTAGTGGTGTCTCGTTGTTTCAATCTGCAATTCCCCGATGGCCATTGCTTTAAAGCCATATTTACTTTAAAATCACATAGGACCAGTCTTCATTGTAGACCAAAGCCTCAAAATGCTCCATCAGGGAACCCTAATGACATTATGTTTTGGTGGCACAGAGAACCTGGGCAGGAACTGATACAAAGGGTGTCACGACACCCCCAAGTTGTCCGGAGGAAAGACAGGCTGACAAGTTCAGTCCCTTTAGTCCTGCCTAGCAAAGCAGTCTACGTCGGAGGCCCAGCCATGGGGAGGTGAGCATCTCTGTGCAGGGCACTTTACAGCCTAGGAGTGTCACATCACTTGGTCATCTAATGTCTCCCCGTGGAAGCCCAGGCCTGAGAAGGTAGGAGACTTGCTGAGGTCACACAGCAGGAGACTCGCCATCCCTGTGAGGACTTCTGCTGGGGTCAGCAGACCTGTGTCTCCACTGTGCAAAGCACAACATTAGGTCCTTACAGACTCCTTTACAGAGCTTAGGTGGCTCCTTGCTTGGATGAAAAGATGCAGGTACCTCCTGGATGGTGCCCACTCTAGGGGCACCTGGACACCTCAGACAGGGACAGCAGGCCACCCGGGGCCCTGTTCTGCCCACTAGTCCCATGAGAACTTCGGGGCTGCCTCTGTCCTGCACAAGCACTGATCCGGGGGACCTGGGCCCACCAAACACTCAGTGGTTCCCACACTTGAACTTTCTCACTGGGGAGATGGGCTAGTCTCTGAGTTGGAATTGAAGTCTCATTTATACATTCTTTCACTCATTCAAAACATTTTAAATTGAACTCCTGCTCTGCGCCAGCCATCGTCCTAAGTGTCACAGATACAGCAGAGAGCAAGAGTGATGCCAGCTTTCAAGGAGCTCACAGTGTGATAAGTGCCCCAAGTGGCACGTGCCATAGGCACGAGTGCAGGATTCTAGGGGAGCCCAGAGAGGGGCCTCCAGCCTGACCTGGGATCGGGGAAAGCTTCTCCGAGGAGGTGGTATCTGAACGGAGACTGAAGGATGACTGAGTTAGCCATGCAGAGAGTGGATGGGGGCAATGGGGACAGGTGGGCTGTAGGGAGCAGCTCTCCCAGGGGCCTTAAGAGAAACTTCTACACCCCGACTGGGGGCAGCTCAGCCCTCCAGGGAGGCAGGCCCTCTATTGATACACCACAGAGGATGGTGGGTGGTGGTGGCCAGTACCCCAGCCCCCTGGGCCTGAATGTATCCCAGCTCGGGAGGCCTTTGGCTCAGTGCCCAAAGACTTGTTCCTGCAGGCTGTCCTGGCTGGAAAAATCCCAGGGGCCAGTCAGTTAAAAGAGCCAACAGCAAACACCCCCACGTGCCCTGCTGCAGCAGGCCCCTATGTAAACACTCTCCAGATTTCACAGGCCCAGGTGTGTCCAACAAGATGTGGGCTGAGCCTAGGTGACACACACGTGGCTTTTCCCCAGACCTGCCCACACTCCTCCACCCCAGAGCATGTGAGCTGGTGTCTCCAGACCAAGCAAACCGTATCCACTTCTGACTGAGAGCTGCATTTGTTTTTTTCTTTAATTGCAAATTTACTGTGGCAAAGGGAAAAGCTGCCCAGCAGTTGCACAACCGGTACATGAAACAGCTCTTCAGGGCTGCAGGCACTTGTGCAATTTAAATTAGGCAGAGATTTTCTGAAGTGATTATAATTCCTGTCTGCCTTGGGTCAGGAGTCCATCGCCCTACTGAGAGGGCACACCTAGCTCCGGGAGAGCCTTGGGCAAAGTGCCCCGGCCAGGCTCTCCCGATTCCAGCTCAGGGGCTGCAGCACGGGCTGCATCCGCCAACTGGGGAAGAGTCACTGTGTGTGCTCTGAGCCTCTCAAATCTTATTTTTTCTCAAACCTGTACTCTCATGAATGAACGACTCTATACTTAAACCAAAGTGCAAAGCCTGCCTTTAATCCTGTTAAATTTCATCTTGTTTCAGCTCATCTTTTCCACCTACCAGAGCTTTTGGAATTTGAATAGCTCTCCAGTTTTGCACCCTCAGACAATCTGCCTTACATGCCACGTCTACACAGCAGCAGAAGAAACTGCTGACATGGTCACGGCAGAGCCATATGGCACCTACTAAGAGACATCTAGTGACAACGGTCATCCCATTACTCAAGGCCTTTGCGGTCAGGCCATCCGACTACCCACGAGGCCATGCAACTGACCACTGCTCAGCTCTCATCCCAGAAGGGTCGGCCGTGGGCCTGCGGAATTTGAAGTGTTTGGTCCTAGCTCTGGCCCACAGCCCAGCCTGCCGAGAAAGGGGGCCGGGTCTGTGCACCCTCCAGGGTGGCCACCCTCACACTTGCCTCCTGGCACCATCGAAGGTGCATCGAAAACACCTTCCCTCCCAAGTAACTTCCACAAGCAATACCTCACTCATCTTTACAATTTTTCTGAGAAACAAGTAGTGAGGGACATCTACAAACAAAAAGAGGGAGGCTCTGGTTTTTGGAAAGCAGCAGGGCTGGACTTCAAATCTGGTCTCCAGAGTCACTCGCTGGCCCGAGTGCACAGCGCAGGCCTGAGCGTCGCACACTCAGAGGCACTTCCCGCTGGTGGAGGCAGCGTGGTGGCGAGGGGGGGACACAGGGCAGCGTCTAGTCCCAACTCTCCGCTCTGCCCTGACGTCTCTGGGAGGGTGCGGCCTTCTGTGGAATGAGGAGGCTGGACTGAATCACGTCCAAGTCCAAAAACTCCTAGGACTTGTCATTAAAAGTTATGCTTACAAATAATTTTGAATGACACAAGAAATGGAACAATATGGTACTAAACGGAAAAAGCAGGACCCAAAATGACCGCGCAGTCTGACGTCAGTGATGACACAGTTCCACGTCTCTTCGCCTCACCGTAAACAAACTAGCAGAAATGGCCCCCGATGTCTGCTGTGCTCATCTCCGAACTGCAGGACTGTGGATTACATTCGCTGTTTTCTGAATTTTTCTCGTTTCCTACCACAAGCGTCCCAGTCTGTCCGCCCTAGACCCTGCAGCACGGTCGCGGACTGAATGGCTGTGCTCCGAGCCCAAGCCTGCGTGTGACACCCTAACCCCAACACCACAGTGCTAGCAGGTGGGGCCTTTGGGAGGGGATTAGGTTTCGATGGGGCCATGAGGGTGGGTTCCTATGATGGGACTAGTGTCCTCCTAGGAAGAAGAAGAGGCCAGAACCCACCCGCAGTCCACGTGAGGACACAGCAAGGAAACGGCCGTCTGCAAACCAGGACGCGCCCTCCCCAGATCCCCACCGAGCGCACACCCTGATCCGGACTCCAGCCCCGGAACTGCGGGAATAAGCGTCCGCTGTCCACGCAGCCCAGGGTATGGTACTTTGTTACGGCGGCCTGAGCAGGCTGAGAGAAGCGCCCTGCTTTGTGAGGACAAGAGGTAAAACTAACAGCTGCAACTAAATCTCTCTGGCCCCGTTGGCCTTGGAAATGTTAACTATTCCTGCAAATGAGCCCCACACCTCCTTTCAAAGCAGTTTAAAAAATAAAAAAACCCAAAGCACGAAACTGTACCTTTCTCCACTTTGCCTTGGCCAAGCTCACTGCAGAGTCTTGAACCTGGAAAACGCCAGAGAATTCAGACAGCTGACGCCAACCTCAGGATCCTGACATGTCACCAGTCCCATCGCGAGCCCTGAATCTACAGTTACCCCAAAAGGGCCAGTGTCATCCTGTCCTCCAACATCCAGGCTATCTCCAGGTCACAGGCCCAGAAGTTGCCACTTTGCTCAGTGAAGTTCAGGTATTTGGCCCAGAGATAAGATCCGCCTTCGGCATCTTCTCCCTCCGTCCAGCCCCTTCTTCACACACTCCTCGAATGCCCGCCCCTGGGGGCCTTGCCTGCAGCACCCCCGCGGCAGCTCCTGCTCCGGGGACACTGTGGATGCTCATTCATGTTTCGTGTTCACTTTTCACTGGCCTGACGGCTCCTCAGGACAGAACATCCCAATGACCATTTTGTGTCCCAGTGCCACACGGTGATGGACGGCCCGGGGCAGGCGTGGCTGTGAGGAACCCCTGTCCTCGGGGCTGATGCTCTGCCAGGGCTGCTAAGGAAGCAGGCGGGAGCAGGCAGGTGGAAGGCAGCTGCACGCAGACGGGAGGAGGAGAAACTGCAGGCTCGGCGGCGGGTGGGGTCCTGCGCACAGAGGGCGGAGGAGCACCGCGTACCTGCACGTGCGTGAAAGGACAGGGCAGAGGTCTGCGAGGCCACAACACTGGGATGCCATTGGGTGGCCACAGCAGGTAAGGCCTGTTAACTATACCAGGGAGTCCACGAAGTTGGGAAGCCAGCAGTATGCTCCTTATGTTTACAAATCCACATACCTTTCCAGGTGAAGCACCTCTAAATGTAAAGCAATGGGGAAAGTACAATAAACACAGGGTGTCCCAAAGGCCCAGCGCCATGAGGTCAGGGCGCATTTGCTGCGGCTCAGCTCAGCCCCTTCCACTGTCATTCAGTGCCCGTTACTGGCGCCAGCGCGGCCGCTGTGGCCGGCCTCCTCGCACCTCTCAGCGGAGCTTTGCAGAAGACGCAGCCTCAGCACTGAACAGCGGGGCTTTAGTAAAATAAATTAGCGCACACCCAGGAATGGAATACTGCCAGGGCCTCCAAAATTGGGCCACAAAGGATGTTTTTAATAAGACAGGAAAAACATCTTTGATCACGGATCATGTTGAACAAGTTATAATGCAGTATGTAAAAAATATAGTCTGATTATGGTAAGCAAGTAAAATATGTATTTTGTGATGTTCAAGCGATGTAAGACCCTGCGATCAGGACTGCCCTTCCTGGTAGGAGTGTTTATTTTCTCTTCCAGACTCCACAGGTGCTCCAGAAGTGCCGTCCCTGCGCTCCCTGCACCCGCCAGGCCCCCTCCCACCTTGGGCCTTGCACCGGCTCTGCCGGGACCCTCTCCTGAGCAGCAGTGCCCACAACTGTGCTCGAATATCACCTGCTTCACGAGGCCTGCCACAACTGACTTATCTGAAATTGCAAGACCCTCCCTCTAACACGGCCCTGACTCCCACTGTCTGCCCTATCTCTTCCCATGGTGTGTGTCCCTGCCTGTTTATCACGTCTGTCATTGGTCTCTTTCTACTAAATGTGCAGCTTGTTTTATTTTTCAGGTGTACCCCCAGAACCTACAACAGTGTCTGGTATACAGTAGGCACTCAAAAAACCCCGGTTGAATAGGTGGATTAACGTGTCTAACTGTTGGAACAAGGGAGAAAACAATGACAAAATATTTAAATGTCATTTTTCTTCTTCATCCAGGTCAGGCACATTTCCTCTTAATATTAGACCTGGGTATTTTGATATGCTTTGTCGATATTAAGAATGGTATTTTTGGGGTAAAGTTTATTAAGGTATACTTTACACACAATAAAATTAACCCTTTTTAGGTGTACAGTTCAGTGAGTTTTGGCAAATGTATACAGTTATGTAACCACCAACATAACAATTTCACCACAGGACTGAAATATTTTTAAATTATATGTTAATAAGTGGTTATGGCTAATATAAATTACCATCTTTCCAACTACGCTCCTGAATTATTTTATTAATTGTTTTCAATTGATTCTTTCATTTTTTTCCAGACGTGAAAGGTGCCAGCACCTGCCGAGTACCCCCTCTGCGCAGGGCTCCGCAGCAGAGGTTGTGTTTGGTTTCACTTTCTCCCCCCAACCCTCAGAGGAAGGTACTGTCCCCTTGCTCCTCGTATAATGAGGAAACTGACGTTGGAAGTTACATAACCTGCCCAAGGTCCCACGGCTGCTGCGAGGAAGATCTGGGGCTCAAATCCAGGTCGATTCTGGTTTCAAAGTTTATGTTCGTCCCCACATGCCACACGACAGCTGACGGCGTCACTGTTGTAATTTGTGTCCTCGGCTAACTGCTTTGCCTCGAGTCTCCCAAATGACATGGAGTAGGAGTGGCGGTCGGACCCTCACCCTCTGCCCGCCACGGCTCTGACACCCTGATGGCTCCTGCTCCTCCATCTGGGCCCAGGAAAGCCCTGAGCCACCAACCCCCAGGAGGGGCGGCTGAGTGTCCAGGCAGGAGAGGCTCCCTCGTCAACCCCATCCGGCCTGGTGAATTCTAGGGAAGAACAAAGTGTTGCTAAGTGTGAAAAAACCAAACAGATTTGAAAACAGTAGATAAGGAATGATCTCATGAAATTATATCTACCCTGGCAGGGCATCCTTGGGTGAGACATGCTGTACGCCAAAGTGCCGCTGCTCCTGCTGGGGTCAAGGGTAGAAATTCCTTCCTCTCCTCCCCCACCTCTTTTCTCTTGTATGACTTTCTAGTACTTCTTCCCTAAAGACATCCAACTAGGCCGGGGCGCGATGGCTCACGTCTGTAATCTAGCACTCTGGGAGGCCGAAGCGGGCAGATCGTTTGAGCTCAGGAGTTCTAGACCAGCCTGAGCAAGAGCAAGACCCCCGTCTCTATTAAAAATAGAAAGAAATTGGCTGGACAACTAAAAATACAGAAAAAATTAGCCGGGCATGGTGGCGCATGCCTGTAGTCCCAGCTACTCGGGAGGCTGAGGCAGAAGGATCACTTGAGCCCAGGAGTTTGAGGTTGCTGTGAGCTAGGCTGACACCACGGCACTCTAG
>CAUYSK010122068.1:0-24324 GCA_963575035.1 Avahi laniger
GAAACCAGCCTGAGCAAGAGCGAGACCCCGTCTCTACTAAAATTAGAAAGAAATTAATTGGACAACTAAAAATATATAGAAAAAATTAGCCAGGCATGGTGGCGCATGCCTGTAGTCCCAGCTACTCGGGAGGCTGAGGCAGGAAGATCGCTTGAGCCCAGGAGTTTGAGGTTGCTGTGAGCTAGGATGACGCCACGGCACTCTAGCCCGGGCAACAGAGTGAGACTCTGTCTCAAAAAAAAAAAAAAATGACAATAATGATTAAAATTGATAGCATACAAAGGGAACATAAAAAAGGAATTTCAGAAGCAAACTATGCAATAGACAGCAGGAAATAAATAACCAAAGCGATCACAGGAAAGCTCCCTCAACAGAAGAGACAGTAACAGAATGTTGTGCATATCAGGTCCAAGCAGCACGATACTCTGTAGGCATCATCTCGTCAGCTCCAAAACAATCCTTGGAGGGAGGTGCTATAATATTCATGTTTTTCAGATAAGGAACCTATACTAAGCAATGTGTTCCATATTATGCAGCATTTCTTCTGGACTCCAGTCCAAAAATAATTTCATGTCCTATTGCCTCTCAAGGAAGACTCAAGTTTGCAAATGTAAAGGCTCAAGTGCCAGGCTACATTAATGAAGAGAGCCACTAAGACCTCTAGACCAGCAGGGAATAAGGTCACAGCGACAGAAAGCAACAATCATGCTAGTAGAGGACTAGGGATCATGCTGAGTGGTGGCCCTCCTGTTTCCACCTCTTGAGTCTTCAATCCTGGCTATGGCAGAAACACCATCATGTATCAGACACTGATTTGGGACATATATAGCCTCCTAGATAACACCGCCCCAGCCCTGCATGGTATTGTCACCTAGCTGGCATTGTAATTGAGTCTTCAGAAGGCCATTCAACCGTTCTATCAAGCCAGCTGCTGCAAGATGATAAGGAATATAATAAGGCCAGTGAATTTCATAAGCATGAGCGCATCACCACCAACGATTTGCGACGAAGTGAGTTCCCCCTTGATCAGAGGCAGTGCTGTATGGAATATCGTGATGGTGGATAAGGCATTCTATAGCTCCACGGATGGTAAATTTGGCAGAAGCATTGCAGAAAGGGAAGGCAAATCAATATCCAGAGTAATTGCCTATTCTAGTAAGAAAAAAGTACTGTTCCTTACACAATGGAAGTGGTCCAGTGTAATCAACCTGCCATCAGATAGCTGGCTGATCACTCCAGGGAGTGGTGCCGTATCAGGGACTCAGTGTTGGTCTCTGCTGCTGGCAGATTAAGTACTCAGCAGTGGCTATAGCCAGGTCAGCCTTACTGAGTGGAACTCGGCGTTGCTGAGCCCATACATAAACATAGCCTATCCCTGCCACCATGGCCACTTTGTTCATGAGACCCTTGGGCAATGACAGGGCATGGCTGGAGAAACAGTCTGACTGATATGCACAGAATGAGTCATCCTATCCACCTGATTACTAAAGTTCTCCTTTGCTGAGGTCACTCTTCGGTGAGCACAGTATACAAACATGTTCGTATATTTTACCCTTCCAGCTAAGCTATGCCATGAATCAGTAGAAAGTTATACCTCTGCCCCTTTCTCCAAGCAAAACGAACAACCAAGTGCACTGCTCAAAATTCTGCCCGCTGGGAGGATTTCCGTTCCATGCTGCCTTTCAGAGATGTCTTGACAAAAGGGCCGGAGTGCTACAGTTGTCCTCTTGGGTATGGTACCTGCGTATCATGCAGAATCCTCTGTAAACCAGGCCCACATCTTCTCTTCCTTCATCACTGGTCATAGGGAGCTCCTCATGAGGCCGCAGCTGCAGGCTGAGAGCAAGAAGGGAAAGTAGCAGGCGTGGGAGCCATGGACATTTGGGCAGCTTCTTCACGTAACTTGCTTGTGCCTTCAGGACCTGCTTGAGCCAAATTTTGTATCTACCACTTTCATTTGATGATGGAATGTTGCTGTGTATGCCTAATTTTATGGCTTGGTGGCCCATGGTTAAGTATTTTCTACTTAGTTTTCTGCTAAGCGGTCTCTACTAAGGCCCAGTAGCAGGCCAAAAGCTGTTTCTCAGAAAGAGAGTGTGCAGGAGATGGCAGGACTTTACTCCGGAATCCTATGAGCCTGTGCTGTGACTTACCTCCACATGCCTGCCAAAGGCTCCAAACAGCACCTTTATCAGCCACCAGCACTTCAAACACCACTGGATCTACTGGGTCGTGCAGCCCATGTGGCAGAGCAGCTTGCACAGAAGCCTGGACCTGTTGCAGAGCGTTAGCAGCTTTCAAGTCACTTGGTAAATAGGCCAGAGTAGCACATCCAAATGGGGAATGTGTTTCCTTCAAAATCCAAAGAGGCCCACTAGGCATTGTGTCTCTGTTTGGTTATAGTGAGAGCCAGATGCAACAATTTATCCTTCACCTTAGAAGGGATTATCTCAACATGCCCCACACCACAGGACCCTAGAAACTTCACTGAGGTAGAAGATCCCTGAATTTTTGTTGGATATATTTCCTACCCTCTGACATGCAAATATCTTACAAATAAATCTAGAGTTTTTGCTACTTCTTGCTCAGTAGGTCCAATCAGCACAGTGTCATCAATGTTATAGAGCAGTGTAATACCCTGCGAAAGGGAAAAGTGATCGAGATCCCCAAAAACTAAATTAAAACATAGCGGTAAAGATCCTTCAGACCCCTGAAGTAGTACAGTGAAGGTGTATTGCTGGCCTTGTCAGCTGAAAGCAAACTGCTTCTGGTCTTTACGATTATAATAGGTTTGGAGAAGAAAGCATTTGCCAGCTCAATAGCTACATACCAGGTATCGGGATGTGTTAACGTTCTACAGCAATGAAACCATATCTGGTATAACAGCTACACCTGGAGTCACCATCCGAGTAAGCTTACAGTAATTCACTGCGTTCTCCAGGAGCCATCTTTTCTCTGTATAAGCCAAATATGTGAGTTGAATTGGGATGTGGTAGGAATCACCGCCCCTTCATCCGTCAAGTCCCGATGGTGGCACCAATATGTACAATCTCTCCAGGAATGCAGTATTGCTTTTAATTTACTATTTTCTTAGGGAGAATCAGTTCTAGTGGCCTCCACTTGGCCTTTTTTGCCATAATAGCCCTAACTCCACAGGTTGGGGAACCAATATGGGGATTCTACCAGGTGCTGAGTATGTCTGTTCCAACTGTACGTTCCAGAACTGAAGAAATAATCACAAGGTAAGTTAAGGGACCTACTGGGTCCACTCTGAGATGGAGTTGAACTAAAACTACATTTATCCTGTGACCTCCATAAGCCCCTACTCTAACCAATAGACCACAGCAACCTTCTAGGTCTCCTAGAATTAGTGTCAGTTCAAATGTCCGGTAGTGTCCAAAGTTCTGATTATTTCCTTTTTCCCAATACACAGAACCTTTGGGGAAGAATGGGAGAAAGACTAATGGTATAAAATGTTGGCAGTGTACATTCCTCACAGATGTGGCCTCTCATTCATTCAAGGGGTTCTGAGTCTCTAACTGGCTCAAGTCTGGGAAATGATTGAGGAGCTGTGACTCTGTTTCTATGATTCGGTTCACACTTTTATTCACTTGACCTAGAATTCTTTTGCTTATACGGATCAAGTAAGAATTAAGTAGACTTCCCATCTAGTTCAGTTCTAGAAACACCACGATTAACTAGTCAGTATCATAGGTCTCCATAGGTCAGATTATTTTGATTGCTGCATTGACTCCGCTGTCCGTTTCTGTAGCCACCACCACCTTGCCTTTGGCTATCAAGTGCTGCCACTTGGCCCCTGCCTCTCCGGGATCCAACTGCACCCACTGCATCCAGGTTTCCCGATTCAGTGGCAGCAATTTTTACCATAATGTTTGACCTGTAGAGAAGAGCGATCACAGAGTTCTTCAAGGATGCTGGCACCACTCTCACAAATATATTTCTCAGGGTCGTGTGAGTAGGTCTTAAATGACAAATTCCCCTCTAACATTCGAATCTCCCTAAGTCTTTGGATCCCTTCCTCTATAGCACATACAGGCAGTTCTGGCATTTTATCGTCATTTAGAGTAGGCTACCTTTTAGTCCATGTTTCAGCCAACCAACCAAATAAACTGATAGAGCCCTTTCTAACCCTGCAAGCTACAATATTAAATCTAAAATCTCTTCTTAGTGGGCTCGCATCAGTAAACTAAGCCAGATCAGAATTTATGTTCCTTCCACCATTGCTTCACACCCTAATATCCATCCTCACAAGTATTTCCAAGATTTCTATCTATATGAATTGGAAAAATCATGTAGTTCTTTTGGAGCGTAACCCACCACCTCATGGGTCACACTTTGCACCTTTCTTTTCAGGACCTGCTGGGACTCAAGTCTAGGTCTAGAAGCCATGAGAGGTTGCGGTGTGAGGGGCTGAAAATATTTTGTCTTGCAAGGCTACAATCTCAGGGGGCATAATAAACATCTCCTTAGGCAAAGTAGGGTTAATCCCTTCAGATGGGGTGGAGTGGCTGCTTCTACTTGCCAAGGAGACTCAACACAGCCCAGGGGTTCGATGCACCCAGCTTCATGAGGCTCTCCCCACATGTCTCCATTCTCATTTTCACAGTCCCATTGCTTCCCAGTCAATGCCCTCACTTTAAAAGCAGACAACCTACAAGGTTGGGAATTCAATTTGCAATTTAATCCAGTCATTTTCAGGATGAGATTTTGGGTCTAGTTTTCAGCAATCTCAGCCTTGTGGTTACAGGATATAAGGGTTCCTTTCAGGGCAGAAAGAGAAACTTTTAGGTTATTTTTGTGGTGCTTGAGCTGGGAAATTGAATCCCTAAGATCATTTCTTTCCCCCTCCATCCAGTAGTATGTTAGGAGTAACCAGCCAATCTCACTGTACTCACCAGTTTGACAGAAATGTTCTAAGGTATCAAATACAGTCACCCAGAACCTTATTTCCTGTAAGTATTTGAATAGGGAATATCCAACGGCAGTATTTTGCATATCCCCATTGCCACATCACACCGTGGGTTATCAGTGTGCTCTATTCACTACTAGGAAGTCCTTAAGGCCTTTAAATCTTATCATATTAGAGAACCAATTTATAAAACTCATCCACTCTCAGTACCAAAATCTGTATTACTCTGGGTTCTCCAGAGAAATAGAATCAACAGGCTGTATATACACAATGAGAGAGATTTATTTTAAGGAATTGGCTCAGGTGATTGTGGGGCTGGCAAGTCTAAACTCTTCAGGGCAGGCCAGCAAGCTCAAGACCCAGGGAAAAGCTGATATTTCAGTCTTGAGTCCAAAGGCAGGCTAGAGGTAGAATTCCTTTCTCCCTGGAAGACTTCAGCCTTTTATTATCAATGCCTTCTACAGATTGGATCAGGCCCAGCCACATTACGGAGGCTACTCAGCTTTACTCAAAGTTTACTGATCTAAATGTTAATCATATCTAAAAATATACCTTCACAGCAACATCTATATTAGATTAATATTTGACCTAGCCAAGTTGACACATAAAATTAACCATCACACAAGCTAAAAATTTTAGCAGATAATTTGAAGGAGGAAGGTCTTCCTTGAAACTTAAATTAGTTCCATATAAGACCAAGCGAAAGAAGAAATTAAGAATAAAAACTAGAGAGAGAGAAAGAAAGCATGTGAAAAACTACAAAGAGGCAGAAGTAAAAAAATAATCAGAGAAAATATGAAAGCCTCATAAGAGAGAACCCTACAATTCATAGGCACTCCAGAAAAGAAAGACAAAAATTGATCAAAGAAGAGCAATTACTAACTGAAGAAACTTTCTTACAGCAAAGGAAGACCAGTTAAAAGGATCTATGAGTTCTAGGTGAGACTGATAGAAATGAAACACACCTGGTAACATTCTGGAATACAAGGAAAAAATTAAAGATTTTGGAATGAAATAGTATATTTCTAATGAAGAAAAAGAATCAGATGACAATTAGAATTCTCATCTAAAACACTGGAAGCTAGAGGACAGTAAAGTAACACTCAGAGAAACTGTGAGCAAAAGATTAAAATCCCAGAATCCTAAAATCAACAAAGATATTCATTTATCAGGATAAAAAAAGGAGTTATAGCCCAAATGGAAATGGTTTGAGACTACGTCTACTACTTATACCATCTCCAACCAAACAACCAATGAATCACCACAATGACCTCAAATGAAGGGAGGACAGAAAGAAAATGAAATAACAGCAAAAAACTTATAAAATATAGTTTTATATCTATATAAAGAGTGACTAGGAATCTTTTAAATGCTAAAAATTGTTTCTTGAAATAGAAGACAACACATTGCTCAAGAAAAACCTATTAATGGTATAAAAAATTAATACAGAGAAGCATTATCACATAGTGGTGGTTACGTGTGGATTTGAATCCCGATCTGTCTCCTATCAGCGTTTTTGTGAAACAAGGACACTAACATTACCAACACTACAGGGTGTTGTGAGGACTAAACGTTACTACCTATAATGCACTTGGATCAGTAATACACAGTAGTACTAAACGTATTACTATTACTACTACTACTACTATTATTGGTGGTGGTAGTAATAGAAACAAATATACAGTAACTTCAAAAGTATATACATGCTTGTTAAATCTATGCCTTAAAGAACTGGTATTTTCACAGCTTTCTGTAATATAATGGTAAGCTGTACAAAATTTTTAAAAAGTGTAATATATCTTTTGCACTCACAAACCTCCTTTTAAATAGTTTATCGAGGTATAATTGTCATACATGTGCGCCTGTGAAGCCATCACAACCACAAAGGTAATTGAACATCTCCATCACTGCAAAAATGTTCTTATGCCTCTTTGTAATCTGTCCTTCTTGCTTCGATCCTGCCCCAAGGCAACAACTGATATGCTTTATGTCAACATAAATTAATTCGAATTTTCTAGAATTTTATATATATGGATGCATACAATGTATTAGTTTGTTAGGGCTACCACAACAAAATACCAGACTAAGTGGCTTAAACAACAGAAATTTATTTTCACAGTTCTGGAGGATGGAAGTTCAAGATTGTTATGGTTTGAATGTTTGTCTCCTCTAAATCTCATGTTGAAATTTGATCCCCAATATTAGAGGTGGGGCCTAATGGTAGGTGTTTGGATCACAGAGCGATCCCTTCTTAATAGATTCATGTCTTTCCTCAGGAGTGAGTGAGTTCACACTATTTTCATTCCCACTAGAGCCAAAAAGAGCCTGGGACCTGCCCTCTCTTTCTCTTGTTCCTCTCTGACCATGTGATTTCTGCACATACTGACTCACCTTTGTCTTGCCATGAGTGAAAACAGCCCCAGTCCCTCACCAGATGCCCAATCTTGAACCTTCCAGCCAGCAGAACTGTGAGCTAAAAAAATAAATACATAAATTTCTTTATAAATTTTCTAGTCTTTGGTATTCATTTATAGCAACACAAAATGGATTAAGGCAGAAAATTGGTATTGAGGAGTGGGGAATTACTGATATAAAGATACTCGAAAATGTATTAATAAGAGCAGTTTTGAAAATGGGTAATGGATAGAGGTTGGAAGAGTTTGGAGGGCTCAGAAGACAAAAAAACAAGGGAAACTTTGAAACTTCATAGAGAATGGTTAAGGGATTGTGACCAAAAATGCTGATAAAAAGATAGATAGTAAAGGCCATGCTGAGAAGGTCTCAGATGGAAATGAGGGATTTATTGGGAACTGGAGCAAAGGTCAGCCTTGTTATACCACAGCAAAGAACTTGGCTGCATTGTGTCCATGTACTACGGATTTGTGGAAGGCCAAGCATAAGACGATGCTTGGCGGAAGAAATGTCTAAGCAGCAAATCACTCAAAAAGTGGCTTGGCTACTTTTAATAGTTTGTCATCAGTTAAAGCAGCAAAGGAATGATTCTGAAGGTAGAATTAATAATACAAAGGAAAGCAGAGCATAAAGTTTGAAAATTCACAATCTGCCCATGTAGTAAAGAAGAAAAGGGCATTTTCAGGAGAGGAGTCCCAGGATGCAGCTGAGAGATCTTTGCTAGAGAAATTAGCATGACTAAAATGGAGCAAGGTGCTAACAGTCAATACAATGATAAAAAGTCCCTGACGCCATTTCAGAAATCTTCAAGGGCACCCTCCCATCACAATCCCTGAGGTTTAGGAGAATAGAATGGTTTGGGGAGACAGGCCTAGGGGTGCCACTGCCCTGTACATCTCTGTCTTGTGCCACCTCAGGATGATGTTCCCCACAACCTGGCCACTCCAGCTCCAGCTGTGGCTCAAGTGGCCCCAGGTACAGCTTGGGCCACTGCTCCTGAAGGCCTAAGAAGTAAGCCTTGGTGACATCCACATGGCATTAAGTCTGCAGGCACCCAGAATGCAAGAGACATGGAGGCTTGGCAGTTTCCATCCACATTTCAGAGAATGCATTGGAAAGCCTGGGGGCCCAGGCAGAAACCTGCTGCAGGAGCAAAGCCACTACAGAGAGCCTCTATTAAAGCAATTCCTACTGGAATTCCAGTAGGCATTTTCTACTGGAAATGTTGGGTTGGAGTTACTTTAAAGAGTCACCACCAGGGCAATGCCAAGGGGCCAAACTGCCATGGGACTGACTGCAAAATGGTAGAGCCATTGGCAGTGTGCCACCTCAGCCTCAAAAAGCTGCATTCAGTTCTAACCTGTGCCAGCAGTGACATGGGCCGCACCCAGCAAAGTCATGGGGGTGGGGCTGGCCAAGGCTTTGGGAGCTCATCCCTTGTACCAGTGTGTCCAGGATGCAGGACATGGAGTCAAAGGAGATTATTCTGGAGCTTTAGGGTTTAATGTCTGCCCTTCTGGCTTTCAGATTTGCATTGGGCCTGTTACCCCTTTCTTTTGGCCAATTTCTCCCTTTTAGAATGGGAATGTTTACGCGATGCCTCTACTAGCATTATACCTTAGAGGTAAATAACTTATTTTTTCATTTTACTGGTTCACAGCTATAAGGAACTTACCTTGAATCTCAGATGAGACTCCAGACTTTTAAACTTGGGGGACTATTGGGAAGGAAGGGATGATTGCATTTTGTAATATGTGAAGAACATGAGATTTGGGGGACCAGGGATAGAATGCTATGGCTTGGATGTTTGTCCCTTCCAAACCTCATGTTATAATTTGTTCCCCATGGGAGGTGTTTGGGTCATGGGGGTGGATCCCTCATGGTAACTAATGGGGTGAGCTGAGTTCCCACTCCATTTTTTCCACAAGAGCTGGTTAAAAAGAGCCTGGCACCTCCCTTTCTCTCTTGCTTCCTCTCTCGCTATGTGGTCTCTGCACACAGCGGCTCCCCTTGCCTTCCACCATGAGTGGAAGCAGCCTGAGGCCCTCATTAGACGTCCAATCTTGAACCTTCCAGATAGCAGAACTGTGAGATAAATAAACTTTTTTTCTTTACAAATAACACAGCCTTGGGTATTCCTTTATAGCAACATAATACAGAATAAGCCAAAGATCAAAGTGGTGCCAGCAGTCTGGTTTCTGCTGAGGCCTGTTCCCTTGGCTTGCGGCTGGCTGCCTTCTTGCTGTGTCCTCACATGGCCTTTCCCCTGTGCCTTTGCATCCCTGGTATCTCTTGTATGTCCTCATTTCCTTTTCTCATAAGAACACCAGATGGATTGGATTAGGGCACATCCTAAGGGCCTCATTTTATCTTAATTACCACTTTAAAGGTCCTATCTTCGAATAAGGTCATATTCTGTGGTACTGGGGGTTAGAACTGCAACATACGAATTTTGGAAGAAACAATTTGGTGTACAACATTCAGTATCTACTCTTTTGACTGGCTTCTTTCACTGAGCATAATCATTTTGAGACTCATTCATGTTGTTGAATGCATCATTAGTTTTTTGTTTTTTATTGCACGGTCATATTCCATTGTGTGAACATACTACAATTTGTTTATCCACTCTCCCACTGATGGACATTTGCTGCTCTATAAGAGCTGTCTCCTATAGAGACATGCAAGGTTTCAGGAGTTGTGGAGAGCTTTGCCCTGAGAGAATATGTGAATATGTTAGTTCGCATATCAAAAGCTACCTCCCCTCAGGAGGGCATCTCACTGGTCAGTCAGGGCTTTCCAAGGCAATGCTGGGTCTCAGGCCTGTCAGCTTGTTGCACCTGCTTCTGTATGACAAAGCTTGACATGGAGCCACAGGGTGAGAACTGATCAAAGAGTGCCTGTCCGACAGACAGACACCCGCAGCTAAAAGCAATTAGCCTCATGGATAGTTCCTGCTTCGCTCCTACCTGTCTCAATCCACAAAAACTAGATAAAGAAATACAGAGCCACTATATTTCTGTTTAGCCTTTCTGCTAAGTGATAGTTTTATCTTAGAACTTAGAAGTTTGTCTTAGAAATATTTTATAACCGTTTGCTAATATAGATAGAGTTAACTAAGGGATCTCTAGAAGCTTTTTTGGGAGACTTTTAACCTAAAATGAACTACGTGCTATTATGTAAATCTGTTGCCTCTGGTAACAGATCACTATACCAATAAATACTGATGTGAAACTTCACTTTGTGCCTCACAGCTCACAGGAATGCTGGAGGTCTCCCAATTCCCCCAACTACTATAAAATCTATACTTTATAAAACTGGACTTTCATCTTTGTGTATTCTTTTATTTCTATATTCTATTATTTTCTATTTTCTATTATTTCCTTATCCTTTGAGATGACCCCTGCCAAAGGGACCCGATTTTTTGCTGGGAGCATAGCTAACTCCCTGCAGACATTTGAGTTGTTTCCAGTTTTTGGCTATTGCAAATAAAGCTAATAGGAACATTCATATACAAGTCTTTACACAGACAAATGCTTTACCTTCACTTAGGTAAAACACAGAAGTAGAACTGCTGAGTCATAAGGTACATATACACTTACGTTTACAAGAAACTGTTAAACTGTATTCCATTGCAGTGGGTGTGAAGAGGTATCTCATTGCTTTAGTTTGAATTTTCCTAATAATTAATGATATTAAGCATCTTTTCATGTAATTATTTGCCATCCATATATCTTCCTAGAAGAAGTGGCTGCCCAAATCTTTTGTTCATTTGTTGTTGGGCAATTCATCCTCTTCCTGGGTTGTAGGAATGAATTCTTTATACATTCTAAATACATGTCTCTTATCAGATAAATGTTTTCATGTATTTTTCTTCTAATCTATTACTTGCCTTTTTATTTTTATAATAGTATGCTTTGATGAGCAACTGTTTTTAATTTGATTATATTCAATTTACTTATTTTTCTTTTATAATTTGAGGTTTTCGTGTCCTATTTAGGAAAGCTTTGACAAACTCAAGGACACTAAAATTTTCTCTTAGGTTCTTTTCCAGAAATTTTATGGTTTTAATTCTAGTATTAGGACTGTGATCTATTTTGAGTTAATTTCTATATAACATGTGAGGTAAAGGCCAAAGTCCACTTTTTGGCATATGAATATACAACTGTCCAGACCATTTGTTGAAAGATAGATGTCCTTTCCTTTTTGTCTTGCATCCTTACATGCAGATATTACCATCTTTCCTGCCCCCCCACATGACTGTAGAGATTATTCAATGAGATATGTGTAAACATGCTCTGAAAAGTGAAAACTAATAGAAATCTAAGCCACTATTTTTATTAGTTATGAGTAGAACCTCATCCAGAGACAAGTAACAGAAAAGGTGTTAATATTAGGCCAGGAGTCAGAGAACCGGACATATAGTGTGGCATCACTCCTTTTTTGGCCTGTAAAATGCTTTGCAAGTTGTGAAGAAATACAAGTTACTGTCTTTACACTGGAAAATATATGAACTACATAATAAAGGCCATTTTTGCTCTTCACAGTAGTACAGAGCATAAATATGATTGTACAAGCTGAAATCATAAAAAAGATTTTAATAATCAATAGGAAAAGTTGTGATTGTTTCACAACCCTTAAAATTTTTGTGAATGCATTAAAAACTCACTTATTTCATGTTATAGAGAGGTGAAAAAATAGCAAGACTAATATTTATTTAGAACATTGTAATTTTAACCATAAGAAACATTGAGAATTAAAGCATTTAATTTGTAAAAAATGTATCCATAGTAGATTGAACAGTATATGCTTTTTCTTTTTTGTCATATAACTTACAATACGAAATGGGTATTTTTTCTATGCCTTGGTGAACTTCTAAGTTTGGATCATCTTCCACTATTTTATCCTTTGCACTTACATTGTCATGAAATAGCTTAGAAGTTCCTTTATGTGAAGTTTTTTGCATCACTTTTCCTAGGTCACCTATATCCTTTTGGTCACAGCCACATTCCTCATTCATGTCAAAAAGTTCCCCTTCAACAAGTGCCTCTTTCAGCTGTAGAATCTCTTGAATGGCAGTAGTGTCAACATGTCCCCAGTTACCTATTTCTTCTATAACTCCATTTACGTTCAATTCGAATTTCATTCTCAACATCATCACTTTGATTTCCCTAATGCAGTTTCATCTCTGTCTTTTGATTATTCATTCTTGTAAAATGTCATGGGGGTTTATCATTGAAAGACAAGGAGGCAATACAACTACATGTTCTGCTGTGTGCAAAATGAGTAACAGGTGCTGTTAGCTATTGCCAACATATTTTGAAAGAAGTGACATGATTAGTCATTGATTATGATGCATATCTGTTATTTACACAGTGACTTGTGGACTGAAGATCTATAGTGACATTTGGCATACAATTACTCAGTTAATATATCTCGATAACTGAAATGTGAATCGTGTGGTTGTCGGACTGGTGCTACTTAATGAAACACAGTACCTGACATTTGTACATATGGGGACTGTGCGAAGTGAAGACTGCCACTATCTGCACTGTCCAAAGACAGGTGAGTTCATCCGTTTAGTGTTGTCAGCATTTGGAGAGGAGGGTAAGTAAATGACTTCCCTGAATTTCTTGATGTCAGTGTTCAGGAATTTTTTTCTATAAATTCCAGAAATATGTGGTAAAGAAATCAAAGAAGCCTTCTATGATCGTCACTTAAGTAGGCTGATTTTCATATTAGATTACACTATGTTATGAGGAAGATAAATCAGTGGGCCTTAAAATAGAATCAGGTTGAATTATAGTTTATTTTCTTTTAAGAAAAGCAAAAATGTTTAACATGATTTCCCTTAGTTTTAGTAATTTAACTTTACTTTTTACCACCTTTTAATCTCTTCAGTTTTCACTCTTTTTATACCTAGAATAAAGAATTCAAGTCAGATTAAATGTTGTGTGCCCTATATCCTAAAATGAACTTCTTACAATCCTGAGAGGCTGATTTAAAGGTCTGTTTGCTTTCAGTCTACTTGAGGGCTAACAGCACATGCAGGAAGAGAAATTACATAATTGGGACCTCTGACCTCTCAGAGTAGCACCAAATTGTTGGTATTACCTACTGAAATGTCTAATAGTGGTTCATTACCTTAATTTTAGAAGCATTCATCAATGTAATTCTACATACTCTCCCCACAGAAGATAGCAGAATAAATTATTTTAATCATCCTGGGAAAGTATTCATCATTTTTTATAATTGTAAAGTTATCTTAGATCTTAATGAACCAACTAAACATGAAAGTATTTATCTAATGATGGCAGTCAATGTGTTCTACTCTGATTTTTATGATAATTATTTTAAGTTTAGTGGGAGAAACAGGAAATAAAATAATTAAAATATAGTTTGGTAAGTGGGAGATGGTGGTCACCGATGCTATACGACTATTGGAAAACCACCAAGCCTAGCTTTGGGGAAATAGGTAAGGCACTGCCGAGAAAGCTATGAAAGACAGCAGGAATTATCTCAGCAAAAAGGGAGAATAGATGGTTTGTGCAAGAACTGCAGGTTCAAAGCCATGGATGCAAGAAAAAGAGAATGAATTCCAGAAATCAAAAGAAGTCCCATGGCAAACAGAGGAAAACTTCATAAGCCATGCTAAGGAACTTCACCATGACAGCAACAAAGCACCAAGGAAGAGCTCTGAAAGGAGAGCAACATGTTCTGCTTTGCATTTTAGGAAAATCATCTCAGTAGCTGCTGTGAATGGAAAAAGGGAGGCAGCAGACAGAAGACAGAAACCAGCTAAGAAATGAAACGGTCTCAATCTCATCAGCAGTGAGGATCCAGAGATGGGAGAGGACTCTAGAGGTATTAAGAGGGTAGAATCAAAAGAATTTGCAACCACTTTTTGGATATTTCAGCCAGAGATTTCTGGCTTGAACAGCTAGGTGATTTTGTTAAATAAGATTTAGAATATAGGAGGAGGCTCAAGTTGGAGGAAAAGAAATGATAAACTTAGTCTGAAAAAATTTTGACTTCAAAAGGACTATGAGTCATGGAATGAGATTTCCTGCCAAAGATGAAACGGCATTGTTGTGTTTTTTTCTGATCTTCAGACGACCTGAGATGGACAAATCCTGTGAGTACCTGGGAGGAGACGGCAGGGAAACAGTGGGGAGGGCTCTCTGAGGACAAAGGGCAGCCTCTGTTGGAGGGTGGATTGATAGCTTTATTGTCCAGGACAAAGGAGACACATAGCCCCATTGTATTTGTAGTCTAAATAAAATCGCCAGAGAAAGCGGTCAGGGCTTGGGGTACCAAAAGTGGTAGGTGTCTCAGACTATTAGACTTTATGTCCTGGGTGATTCATGGTCTGACAAGTAGCAGTGCACAAGAACAACACTGAAGCCCTGCTGTACGTAGCTCTGTGGCGGTGGCTGGAGGAAATGTCAGAAACAGAAGGCCTCACCCTCACTGTATCCTAGAATATATCCTAAAATATGCCCAGGCCACCCCTGCCAGGTACTACAGCTCTTCACCATGGTCACAGGCCAAAACATCTTATGCAGAAAGCCATATAACCCTCTTTTTACCTTTTCCCAAATGTAAACAGAAAAATAATCAAAACCATTTTTAGCTTACATGGAAGAATATCTTGGTATCTGTTTTTCTCTCTGTTGCTTGGTTGATTCCCAAAGATGAACTCACCAGGCAGATTCTTAAATTCTAAATCCTTAAAAGGTAAAAAATATATAAGTCGTGTATTTATGGTAACCAAAAACAAAGAACTCTGCCTTTGTTTATTGCTCATGATCCTTAAACCCCTACATGATGTAACCTGCTATTTAACATGTTGTATGGTAAGTTAGAACCCCATGTAAAAAGTACTACATAAAATATCTCAAGTTTGAGATGCCAATCAATTAGTTGTATGATTTAAAAAATGTTAAACTCTCTGGAGATACTTTTCTACCTGAATTTCATTATTTTTTCTCTTTCATAAAAAAATGAAATATAGAATATTCACTTCTTAGAACTTACCCATAAATCAATCATCTTACAAACAAAAATAACAACAAAAACAAATAAACAAACAAAAAAATAAACAGTCTCACAATTTACCCCTTACCCTTTGAAAAAAATATAGTTAGGACGCCAAGAATTCTTCTTTTCAAAAAAATTTCTTTACCAAGTGTGAATTCAACAAACATTTATTGAGCATTCAGTATGTTCCAGATTGGAATACAAAGCTGAACAGAAAAATGGGCTCGTTCTTAATGAGCGAATAGTGTAGTCAGAGGACATGTAATCAAACACCATGTGACCACTGTACAGAGAGACCAGGGTACATTACAAGCACTAGATTACACGTGAAGAAAAGCTCTAAAAAGGAAGTAGCACTTGAACTTAAAGAAATTATTTATTCATATAATTAATTACCATGCAGTACTTAAAAAGAATGAGATACATCTATATATGCTGGTAATATATTTGGAAAGCATATCTTATGTGTAAAATTTTTTTCAGGAGGGTGGAAGACTGAGTAAAGAACATGCCAATAATTTTTCTGGAAATTTACATGACAAACTTAATAGTGGAAAGGGGCATAGGAAGGAGGAGGGGAGAGAGAGAGAGAGAGAGAAAAAGAGAGAGAGAGAGAGAGAGAGAGAGAGAGAGACTTTCTATCCATTTATACCCTTTTATGCTATTTGACTTTTCTTTTTACCATGTACATCTATTACTTTAAAAAGCATACATAATATTGAAGGGGAGGGGAAGCGGAAGGGACAGGGCACTCTCTGGTAATTATATAGGAAAAGAAATCATATATAGACTCTTGTTAAGACCAAAATATTTACCATAAACTCCTGGATGATATCATATTCTGCTACTTTTTTCTCAAGCATTTTCAAACAATCCTTGAGGGCTGATTGCTCATGAAAATTGAATATTAATGGTCGAATCTGAGCCAATTGATTTAGCTCCCCTTCAGTAACAATTGTGTGTATATCTAAGAAAGAGAAAAATTCACATCTATAAGTTACTTGTATGTATGTGAAGGGAGATTTTATTTTTTGTAACTGTTGTTTTCTCTTAAGCAAATGCATAGCCATTTAAGGGTTAATGGAAGTTTATTTTTTCAGAGGTGAAGATTCTATTACTTTGAAAAAGATTGCCTTTGCTTTAGAAAAATCATGGCTATGTACACTGAAATTACACAAAACCACTGTTCTTGGAGAAAACTGTTCAGTGCTATAAATGTAACAGATGCCACAGATTAAAAAGTGTTAAGAATGTCGATTGGGTATATGGATTGAAAATTATGTCAAGGCAAGAATGTACAAGACTTGGATTAGGAAAAAGAGAGAACTTTTGCTCTTCCTAGGACCAAGTGTTTGGAAGTCCCTGGAGTCTGAGATGAGAGGATGCGGGAGTCCAACACACACCTTCCTCTAAAACAGACGAAGGCACACAGGCATACATACACACACATCCCAAGGATAGAGAGAATCTACATGATATAATGGCTATAATATGAATAATTAGATATATATGTACACTTATAACAATAATAAGAGAGTGCATTCTATTTAATAGTATACATGAAATCTTTTTTTTTTAAATGATGATCTTTTAGGTCAAGTTGACAGTCTAGGTTCCAAATATCTGGAATTTTATACATCATGCCCACTGGCCAAAATGTAATAAATCTAGAAGTCACTAGTAAAAGAATGTTTTAAAATTTCAAAATTTTGAGGTAAAATGTTGACGTGAAACCACTTCTCATAATCTCTCTGCAAAGCAAAAATCAGTTACAAAAATCAAGTTAATACCAGCAAAAAATATATAAGAAGCAATTAAGCAAAAGGAAGGTGAAGTTTCTAAGAATCTGCACAGCACTGGGCAGAGCATCTCGTGTTGGAACCCCACTGTATCCAGAAGCTCTTTGTAGGGGTAGGACTGAGGGGCTGTTGGTTGGGATAGACATTCACAGAAAACCACAATTTCTCACAAATATCTCTAACCTTAGTATAAGGGGATGTCCAAGCAGCCCAGAAGGGGGGTTAAAAATTCCCACAAGAGTAGAAGCCATTTTGATTATCATTTGACCCCCAACAGAAAAATCCTTACAGTGTCTCATTGTATGCTAGCTTTGCTAGAAAAAAAGCTGGGCGAGCGTAGAGAGGAATGACTACTGTGGACACTGGCACTGACTCCCAACACTGATTCTACCCTGATGCTTAGTTAAAGCCATTCATGATCATTGCACAATAAGACCTTTGCCAGTGAATAATTCAGAAGTAGCAGATGATTTGGGTCAAAGGGAAGCAAGGAGAAGTTTGTTCAGGATTCTGGGAAAGAGATGCAAGCTTCTCTCTCACCCCCACCCCTCTGTCCAGACATAAACAAAAAAGCATAAGGCCCTAATATCACAGGTTGCCCTCTTATGACCATATAAGGAATGAGTTGACTATAGCAAATGTGAAAAACATGGAGAACTGAGTTCCTGATGACATCAGCAGCTGATCAGATTGAACCTGGCATCCTTCCTACTTCTGGACTTACATTATGGGGGAAAATATATTTCTTCATCGTTAATATGATTTTGAATTTGTTTTTTTTTTCTTGTAGCCTGGTCCAAGAATTTCAATCAAAGCATATAGGTCACGCTTCAGCTATAGATAATGGCAACCATTCCAGCCAGTCTGCAGAAAGGGATTTGATCTAGCTATTTGGTGCTGGCATCATCATTAGGCAGGCTTACAAAGCAGGTGCTTTCCCCATTATGATGCATGAACAACAATGCAGAATAGTTTGCCAAAGAAAGTGCTGCCTTTGCCACAGTGAGGAAACTGAGGATGCTGGAGATCATTGTTCTAACCACTGGCTCCAGGATGACACCACCTTAGCAACAATGGAGAAGTGATACTGATAATCAACTTGTTAAAAGTTAGTGCAAAAAGTGGATAAAACGTATGAACACATGGGGAATTTCATCAGAGAGATGGAAGCTGTAAGAAAGAACCAAGTAGAAATGCTTAAAACAAAAAATACTGTAAGAAAGGAAGCATGCCAATTGATAGGTTCATCAGCAGACTTGACACAGGCAAGAGAAGAATCAGTAAACTACAAAGGAGGTCAGGAGGAATTACCCAAATTAAAACACAGAGAAAAAAGCTGGGTTGAGGGACAAGAGGCCCTCCAAGAGCTATAGGCCAACATCAAATAGATTAATACACTTGTAAATGGAATCCCAAAATAAAAGAGAATTGGGCAGAATATTTAAAAAGATAATGATTGAGAATTTTCCAGAATAAAGACATGAAGCCTCGGATCCAAGAGCACATCAAAAATAATATAAAACAGAAGACAATTAAGTGACATTTTTAAAGTACTCAAAGAAAAAAGCCATATGAAAAAATAAAGATTGCAGTAAAGGTAAATACATGAGTAATTATAAAAGCTGGTATTATTGTAACAATGGTATGCAACTTCACTTTTATTTTCTATTGATTTAAGAGATAAATACATTTTTCTAAATTATTAATCTAAAAACTAATTATAATTGTAGCATTATAACTTTGGTTTATAATTCCACATTTTGTTTTCTACAAAAGAAATTAAAGCATCAAAAAATATTATTTTATGTTTTTGGCCATACAATGTAGAAAGATGTAATTTTGTGACATTAATGAATGAAAAGGGTGAGGATGGAGCTGTCAAAGGACCATAGTTTGTGTATCTTAATGAATTAAGATGGCATGTAAGAGTGTTATACTTTTAGGATGTTAAATATAACACCAATGGTAATCAGAAAGAAAATAGCTAAAGAATATACACAAAATGATATAAAAAGATTTTATTAATAAATATTTCACTACCAAAATCAATAAACACAAAAGAAGATGGTAATGCAAACAACGAGGGACAAAAGAGTTACAAAGCATATAACAAACAAACAGCAAAATGACAGAAATAGGTCCCTCCTTATAAGTAGTATTACTTATCTTCATTATTTTTTTTAAAGACAGGATCTTGCTGTGTCTGACCAAGGCTGGAGTGCAGAAGGGCAATCAAGCTCACTGCAGCCTCAAACTCCTGGGCCTAAGTGATCTTTTTACCTCAGCCTCCTGAGTAGCTAGGACTACAAGGACGTACCACCACACCCAGCTAACTTTCTTAAGTTTCTTATAGAGACAAGGTCTCACCATGTTGCCCAGGCTGGTCTCGAACTCCTGGCTTCAAACAATCATTCCACCTCAGCCTCCCAAAGTGCTAGGATTGCAGGTGTGAGTTGCCACCTTTGGCCAGTAATTACTTTAAATGTGAACAGATTAAACTCTCCAATCAAAAAACAGAGATTGGCAGAATGGATTAAAAAAAAATCCAGCCATATACATTGCCTACAAAAGACTCATTTTAAAGACACAAATAAGTTAAAAATAAAAGGATGAAAAAGGATATACCATGCAAATAGTAAACCAAAACATGAGAAGTAGTCATACTAATATCACACAAAATAAACCTTAAATCAAAAAAGGTGACAAGTGGCAAAGGATATATTAATAAAGATTCAATACAGCAAGAGCATGTAACGATGATAAACATTTATACATCTAATAATAGGTCATCAAAATATATGAAGCAAAAATTGACAGAATTGAAGGGACAAATACACAGTTCTACAATAATAGTTGGAGACTTCAATATCCCATTTTTTTAATAATGGACAGAACAACCAGACAGAAGATAAATAAGGAAAGAGAGGGCTTGAACAACACAATAAATCAAGTAGATTTAATAGATATATACAGAATACTCTATGCAGCAATAGAATACATATTCTTCTCAAGTACACCTGGGATATTTTCCAGGATGGATCATATATTAGGCTACAGATTAAGTATCAATAGATTTTTAAGATTGATATCTTCTCCAAACACAAAGGGATGAAGTTAGAAATCAATAACAAAAGGAAAACTGAAAAATTCACAAATATGTAGAAATTAAATAACACACTCTTAAACAACCAATAGATCAGAGTAGAAATCACAAGGTAAATTAAAAACACTTGGAAATGAATGAAAACTAGAACACAATATATCAAAACTTATGGGATACAGCAAAAGCAGGTCTAAAGGGGAAATTTTCAGCTATAAATGTTTACATTAAAAAGCAAAAAAGATCTCAAATCAACAAACTGATTTTACAACTTAAATCACTAGCAAAAGAAGACCAAACTAAATCTAAAGCTAATGGAAGAAGGTAAATAATAAAGATGACAGCCGAGATAAACAAAATAGAAATAGAAAAATAATAGAGAAAAATCAATGAAACCAAAAGATGGTTCCTCAAAAAGATCAACAAAATGACAAAACTTTAATGAGATGGACTAAGAAAAAAATAAGAAAAGACTCAAATTACTAAAATCATAAATAAAAATGGGGACATTACTACCAACTCTAAAAAAATAAAAGAGATGATTATAAGAGTATTATGAGCAATTGTAAGGAAAAAAAATGGATAACTTCGCTGAAATGGAAAAATCAGTAAAAACACAAAACCTACAAAATCAAACCAGAAAGAAATAGAAAATCTGAATAGACCTATGACTAGTAAGCAGATTGAATCAGTAATCAAGCATCTCCCAATAAAGTAAAGCCCTGGACCTGATGGCTTAACTGGTAAATTCTACCAAACATTTAACGAACTAACACCACTCCTTTTCAAACTGTTCCAGAAAATTAAAGAGGAGGAAACACTTTCTAACTCACTTTCTAACTCATCCTGATATCAAAGCCAGACAATGATATCACAGGAAAAGGAAACTATAGGCCAACATCCCTTATGAACATTTATATAAAAATCTTCAACAAAGTACCAACAAATCAAATATTCAGGAGTATATTAAAAAGATTATATACCATGACCAAGTGGGATTTATTCCTGGAATGCAAGGAAAGTTCAACACAAAAAAATTGATCAAGGTAATACAACACATTAACAGAATGAAGGGGAAAATCTCAATGCATGCAGAAAAAGCACTTGACAAAATTCAACACCCTTTCATGATAAAAGAAAAAAAAAATTCAACAAACAAGGAGAAGAAAAAACTACTTCAACACAATAAAAGCCACATATGAAAAATTTACAGCAAACACCATTACTCAAAGGTGAAAATTAAAAAGTTTGCCTCTAAGATCAGAAATAAGGTGAGGATGCTTCTTCCACTACTTCTGTTCAACATATACTGGAAATCCTAGTCAGGGAAATTAAGAAGAAAAAAATAAAAGGCATCTAAATTGGAAAGCAAAAGGTAAAATTATTTCTGTTTGCAGATAATATATTCTTACATATACAAAATCCTAAAGATTCCCCAGGTCGAGCAATGATATAATGTAGCACTGGATTATAACACTAAGTATAAAATAATCATTCATGAGTCCATACTGATATAAATAAATGATTGAATATCTTAATAAATGGGAGAGAAAAGACAAATCTCCCATACAGAAGGATTCCAAATAAATTTTGCTGATATTGCACTCTAAAGGAGGTGGAGCATGATTCCCCACGTCTTAAGTATGGGTCACACGTAGTGACTTTCTTCCAAAAAGTAAGGAATGGCAAAGGGAATACAAAGAGTAACTGTATAGTGGAGAAACCCAACAAACACTACTGCATCCAGGTGATCAAGGTCAATATCAATTGTCATAAATCATGTTGATAGTATATACTCTTGATATGATAGGATGAATATGGTTCTTTTCCTTTGTGATCTTCTGCCCCAAAATCCATAACCCCAGTCAAATAATGAGAAAAAAATTAGACAAATTCCAATAGAGGGGCATTGAAGAATGTACCTGAATGTTCCCAGTTAAGATGGGCTACAAGAGAGGTTCTCATGTGAGATCTGGAAAGTGAATGTGAAGCAGCAGCCATTGTGTGCTCACGTGCACCGTCGTTGATCTCCTATCTCACCTCGATCTTTACATGGAGGGAAGAGCTTAAAATGCCAATCTTTCCCAAATAAATATAAATGGCATGCCATTCTACATGAATTTCAAAAGAGTTTACACAGGAATGAACAAAATAATTTAAAATTCTGTATGTAGCAGTAACTCACTCAAATAGTCTACAAAATTTATTTTTAAAAAATTAACAGGAGAGACTGCCTTTCCAGATATTATTTAGAACTACTGTAATCAAAACAAAACAACATCTCCACAGGAACAAACAGTCAATTAGTGAAAAAGTTTAAAGACTAGGAAAGGATCTAAACATTTCTGGAAACTTAATATTCTATAAAAGTATATTTAAATTCAGTTGGGAAATGTGGTTTATTTAGTGAATTGTGCTATCTAGTCACATGAAAGAAAATAGTTTTCTATACCCCTACCATATTTAACAATAAACTGTAGATCAATTAGTGATTTAGCAAAATGAATACATGAATAAAAATTCTAGAGAAAATTTAGGAGAATATTTGTATCTTCTTCCTGTAAAAAATAACCTTCATAAACATTCTGGAAATTGAGAATGTTTATGAAGGTCTCCCTTCTTAAAGGAGGAGGGTGGGTGTGAGAATTTATAATACATTTGTCAGATATACAAAGTGTTAACATTTCCAACATGTGAAAAGTTCCTACAAATTAATTTAAAAAAACATTTAAATGGACAAAGCATATAAATATGCAAATCCAAGAAGTAGTTAATAAGCATACTAGTTAAGATACTTGATTTCACTAACAATCAGGATAATAAAAATTAGAATAATAAGGAGTTACTACTTTTCATCCATCAGACTGGCAAAAATTAGAAAAAGGGTTATCTATTGATAACAAGAATGCAGGAAAATTGAACTTTCAAATAGTTCAGAGTCACAAAAAATTGGTTTAACCTTTGCAAAGGAATCTCATATTGTTCATTAAAATATATAATGAACATACACTTTGACTTAGCAATCCTACTTTAGGGAGTCTAACCAAAATACAAGCAACAGTACATGGGAAATATGTATAAGAATATCTATTGCAGAAAAAGTCAGTTGAAGAATGGGTGAATATATGATGATATTTCCTTATAACAGAATATTAGACAGCTCTTAACAATATGTTAGAATATGCATTAACCTATGTACATGATAAAGTTTAAGTTTAAAAAAATAGGGTTAGAGTTGCAGCCCAGGTATGGATTGCAGGGAGAGACAGCAGAGACATCCGAGGACTCAACCAAAAAAAACAGTGAAGCTGGAAGAGAGGAAGATAAAGAAGAGAGGAGAGCTGCATGGACCAAACCCAGAGCAGCTTGGGGAGCCCAGGAAATGACAAGGAGAGCTTCCCCTTCCCCACCCTAAGTACCTTTAGTGGAAAGCGAGACACAGAACATATCGGGGACGCTTCTATTCTCCAGGAGCCCAGGCACCGTGGCTAAATAGGAACAGCGGGGTGAACCAGCGAACCCCAGGAGTTCGGGTGTTAAAAAGGGACACTCCACAGGAAAGTGCCACAAGAGACCAGAGTGCCAGCTTTCTTACACCTGGACACTTCTTCCTCTGCACCTCCTTCAGTCACTGTATCAGAGAAAGTAATTTTGGCCTGGGCTAGCTGGTAGCAGCAACCTCCGGTCCCCCAACCATTGCAACCACGAGAATACTCTGAATCAAAAAGCACACCAACAGCTGCTTCTCTGGGACACGTGAGCATTCCTGGCTGAGTTCACCACTGAGAGTGGTGCCACTACAATTTGTGAGCTTCCTGCCCACTGGCATTTCACAGGATCATGTGGCTGGCAGCTTGGACGATCAGGCTGGACCTGGTGTGCTCCGGACACAAGAGCAGTGCAGGGGAAGGCAGGGGAGAGAGCTTGGTCGTGGACTCGGGTGGCAAGGAAGACCTCATGGACATAGCCAATGGAGGAGTTTAAAAGGGAGCTGAGGAATGGTGATCTGTGAGCACACCCATCCTCCACCCCCTACTGGAGAACTG